>PVLC010007978.1:0-60699 GCA_004027655.1 Graphiurus murinus
CAAAGATTTTCTCCCACTCTGTGGGTTCTCTGTTGAGGTTCTTGATAGTTTCCTTTGCTGCACAAAAGCTCTTTAGTTTATTGTAATCCCATATATTGATCTTCCTTTGGGTTGCTTGTGCTTTTGAGGTCCTGTTGAGAAAGTTTTGACCTGTGCCTATGTGTTGAAGTGTTGGACCTATGCCTTCTTCAAGTAGCTGTTTGTTTGTTTTTTTTTTTTTTTTTGCGGTACCGGGGATTGAACTCAGGGGCATTCTACCTCCGAGCTACGCCCCCAGCCCTATTTTTTATTCTTTATTTTGAAACCGAGTCTCACTAAGTTGGGGAGTGCCTCACTAGGTAGCTGAGGCTGGCCGCGAACCCGGATCCTCTGGTCTCAGCCTCCCGAATGCTGGGATTACAAGCGTGCGCCACCACGCCCGGCTACTTGGATGTTTTTATAAAGGTACTTTCTTTTTTTGTGTGTGTGGTACTGGGGATTGAACTCAGGGGCATTCTACCTCCGAGCTATACCCGCAGCCCTATTTTTTATTCTTTATTTTGAAACAGGGTCTCACTAAGTTGCGGAGGGCCTCACTAGGTAGCTGAGGCTGGCCGCGAACCTGGATCCTCCAGTTTCAGCTTCCCAAATGCTGGGATTATAAGCGTGCGCCACCACGCCTGGCTCTTTCTTGTATTTTCTTTCAAACGCTTATGCCTATAATCCATCTGGGTTGTGTGTGCAGTCAGTATGCTAATGTGTATGTCAGTCAGGCTTTTTGTATCTCAGGTCACGAGCAAGACTGGCCTATGGTTGTACTCTCTCACACTGTCTTCTGAGGTTGGGGTTTCAAGGGCATACTGGCTTCATTCAACAGGTTCCGGTCTTTGGAGTAAACAGCAGTACTGGCAGTAAAACAAAGTTCAGGTGGGTCACAGCGCTGCACATCTGTAACCTCAGTACTTGGGAGACAGGAGGAGAGCAGATTGGAGGGCAGGCCAGCCTCAGTAATTTAGCAAGACTCTCAGCAACTTAGGGAGACCCTGTTTCAAAATAAAAAATAAAAGGACTGGGGGTGTCGCTTGCAGGTAGAATGTCCCTGGGCTCAATAAGCAGTGCCAATAAAAAAAAAAAGAAAGAAAGAAAAAAAAAGAAAGAAAAAAAAAGTTCAGGAGGGTCCACTTCCAGGCTGTCTGTACAGTAGTGCAGCTTTAAGGGAACCACGAGACCGTGGGCATCTGTCTGCGGCCAGAGGCAGCCATGCTAGCAGTCCTAGGCCTGAAGGAGCATGGGAACAGGGAAGTCATCCAGAAAAGTTCAGGGCCACTTTGCAGAGGAAAGGGGCCACACACTGTGACTTCGCTCACCTCCTGTCCTCTCTGTCATGCCCAGATGCCTCAGGGACCAAACACAACTGGAGGTCACAGGACACGAGAGCCCTTTGATGGAATCCATCCTGGCCGGATCCTAGGGTAGAGCGCAGCAGGGTCGGTCTAGTAATCAGGGTGTCCAGAGACACAGACCCGGGGGAATACACATGTCTGTGTGTGGAGACTTACACGGACTTGGCTCGCACAATTGTGGAAGACAAGAATCCCACCATCTGCCATCTGCAAGCTAGAGACCCGGAAAGCCCCTGACATAAAATCACAAAAATGCAGAAACCTGGCCCTAAACGCCCATGAGCGGACGCTACGGCCAGAGTGAGGCTGGAAGGAGACGGCAGAGGTCTGTGTGTCCAACCTTAGCCGGGTGTGTGTGTGTGTGTGTGTGTGTGTGTGCGCGCGCGTGCGTGTGCATTAGGACATTCACATTTTCACCACTCTGGGCATGTTCATGCATGACTACAAAAGTGTCCCAAGTGTTGGTTTTGGAATTACAAATAAATTTTGGCAAGCAAAGGAATTTGCAAATATGGAACCCATGAAGAATGGGGATCAGATTGGCTGTACTTTCTCCCCCACTTTTTTTTTTTGCACAGGGTGGGGGCAGAGGGGACGTGATGAGGCTGGATTCAGGGGCATTCTACCTCCGAGCTACATCCTCAGACATATAGATTTATTTATTGTTACTGGGGATGGAACCCAGGGGCATTCTACCCCTGAGATACATCCCCAGCCCCATTTTATTCTTTTTCTTTTGAAACAGGGTCTCACTAAGTTGTGGAGGGCCTCACTAAGTTGCTGAGGCTGGCCTCAAACCTGTGATCCTCCTGTCTTAGCCTCCCAAGTACTGAGATTCCAAGCATGCATCACCACACCCAGCATACCTTTTTATTTATTATTTTGAAATAGCGTCTTGCTAAGTTGCTGAGGGTCAAAGTTACCAAAGTTGGAACCTGAGATCCTCCTATCTTAGCCTCCCAAATACTGGGCTTATAGACTTGTGCCACAATTAACCTATACCACTGAAAAGCAAGACACAAGCAAAGATTTATTAAAGAATAGCAAAGGCGCACACACAGCCAAGGCAGGGTGTGGGTCTTGCACCCTTGTCTCTCAGAGAAGGGTGGTACACCCAGGGTCCAGCTCTCTGATTATATATACTTTCTAGCTCTTTTTCTGCTGACTACAGTTTTGAGAATCAAGAAGTTTGAGTTTTAGAATAGAGATGAAGAGCAGGGGATGTAGCCCAGTGGTAGAGTACTTGACTAGCATGTGCAAGGCCCTGGGTTTGTTTCTCAGCACTATAAAAATAAGCAAAAAGGAGCACTGCCTAGAATAGGGATGGAGGTTTCTTTAAACATATACACTTTCTGCACCCTGACTTCAGGAAATCCTGACACCACGAGCTTGTGGTCTAGGGATCGGCATTCCCTAAACATCTCCAGAGTTTCTTCCTTGGACCAGGCTACTGCTTGGAGCTTTGACTCTGTGGACTCTCCTTAGAGTGCTCTGCTTTTCAAACGCTTTGTCCACTTTTTGCTGCCTGTGTCTCCTCACCCAGCATTTACTGCCACCTCCAGTTTCCTGGCTCCTCCTTCCCCCATACTGATCAAAGGTACATATCAGCTCTTCAAGTCAGAATAACGCAGGCACACAGTCATTGTAAATACAGCGGTGCACAAAGCACTGAGCTGCCTCCTGCGGCTGGAGGGCTGCCTCCTGTGAACTCTGTGACTTGTGTGATACTAACTTTCCTTTCTAGGAGTTCGGTGGCTCTTGCCCAGCTCTCTAAAGAGAGGCTTCATCTTCTTATATAAGTGTTGCTTGCCAGTGCCTACACTGTATTCACTAAGAGCTTAAAATTGCCATACATTTTCATTTGGCAGAGATTCTTATATTTGCTTTACTGCCTCTGCTTCAGCACGGCCAAACATAAGTGGTCTAGACATTGTATTAAGAAACAGTTCCCTCAGGGACAGACCTGGAAGCCTTTGGCACAGTATTGCATCTATCCATAAATACTTTACTTAGGAGATTAGAAGTCTTCCTGGCAGAATTCTGTCTCAGGAGACTCGCCCTAGGTGGCCAGCATTATGTAAAGGATCAGCACATTCAACGGCTCACATCCACGTAATAGAATTCAGTCAATAAAAAGAGCATATTTTGCATATATGGCATAGTTGCAGCTCATTGCTAACCGAGGGGCGGGCCAACAGAAACGCGCAGTTAGGAGAGTCTTACAAACAACTCTGCACGAATATTGGGGAAGATGATGCACTTATAAACGTCTTGCTCTCAGAGATAAAAACAGCTCTTTCCGCC
Organism: Graphiurus murinus; assembly: GCA_004027655.1. Lineage (NCBI taxonomy): Eukaryota > Metazoa > Chordata > Mammalia > Rodentia > Gliridae > Graphiurus > Graphiurus murinus. The sequence continues at coordinate 3,687 of PVLC010007978.1, forward strand.
AGCTGTTGCTCCTTTTTTTGGAGTTGGGGTGGGCATCACGTGGGGTACGAATTGCTGCCGTGTCTGCATCGGATTAGTTTTGCAGGACTTGCATGTAGGCTGAGAGTTCCATCTGTTCTGTCCCTTCATCCATCTCGTGGCCGCGCGTCAGTCATGTAGAGCAGGGATTACTGACACAGCGTGTTTCAGGCGGTCTTTACTGGAAGCCACAGGCCAGTTCCCAATTCTGTACACCTGAACCCTCAGTCCAGCTTGACCCAGGACCCTTCAGAGGACCACGCCCCCGCGCCGGAGCCCCGCCCACACCACCTGCCCAGTGGCCTTCTGGGAGTTGTAGTCCGTTCCCTCTCCCCGCCGCCGCCAGGGCGGGGACGTGGACTACAAATCCCGGCAGCCCCCGCGCGCCGCGCCTGCGTGCTCGTGCCCGCGAGGGAGGGCGGAGGCGCCCTGGGCGCTCGGGAGCCGCGGAGGAGGCTGTGGCTGCAGCGGGCGACATGGACAACGCGGGGAAGGAGCGAGAGGCGGTGCAGCTGATGGCGGAGGCCGAGAAGCGAGTGAAGGCCTCCCACTCCTTCCTCCGGGGGCTGTTCGGGTGAGCACAGAGTGTGCATGCCCTACGGGATCGCCAGGCCGGGCCCTCCCCAGCCGGCCGCCACTGCAGAGTCCCTCGCTGGCTCCCTGCGTCCCCGTAGCGCACGATCGCGCCTCGGCTCCCAGCGCCCTCTAGAGACCCCTTCCCCGGCTCCCAGCGCCCCGGTGGGTCCCCCAGAATTGAGCCCGGGGCTCTGCGCGCCCTCCAGAGACGTCTCCGGGCTCCCCGCGTCCCTCCGAGTCCCCGAGAAGGCACCTGGGGCACTGCGTGACCTCCAGAGACTCCCTCGAGTCCCTGGCACCGCACCTGGCGCCCTAGGCGCCTTCCAGAGACCCCCCAGGGTCCCCTCTGCGTCCCCGAGAACGCTCCTGGGGCCTTACGCGCCCAGTCGAGAGCCCCTCAGGATCCCCAGTGTCCCCAAGAACGCACCTGGGGCCTGTTCGCTCTCCAGAGCCCCCCCCCCCCCCCCCGGATCCTCCAGTGTTTCCCCTGAGGCTCCAGGAATACCTCCGGGGTTCTTTGTGCTCTCCAGAGTCCCTTCTAGGGCCCTCGCCAGAGACCTGCAAACCCTGTAGGGCGCACAGGGGTCTCAGCGCCTCAGCACACTTCCCCGGAGTCCCCAGAACCATTAGGGGTCCTGCAGAGAACCCCCTCCCCCAAGCCGCCCCTAGACAACCCAGAGAGCTCCTGGAGCTCTCGGCCCCATGCGCCCTCCAGGGTCCAGGTCCCCATGCCCCTCGCTGGCCGGGTGTTGCCGCGGGAATCCCTCGCCCAGCCCGGCCTGCAGGAGACCCCGCCCGCGTGGCCAACCGTGCTTATGGGTTTCGCAGCCTTGGAGCGGCGTGAGGAGGGGGTCCATGGGCTACCCTGGCGCCTGGCAAGTCTGTGGGTGTCCTGGGGGAGCAGCGGCGGGCGCCCCCATGCCAGAGGTCGTGTGCTGCTGGCCTCAGCCCAAGGGCCTTGTGCCAGTAAAGACTTGTTGGATGAAGTAATACGTTTCCTCGTTTCCTCGGTGCAGTGTTTTTCCTTCGCCAGCGATTGATGTATAGCCAGGGCCTCCGGTCAGATTAAGGATAACCAAGAGCCTGTTTTAAGTCAGCATCCTTTGGAGAATCCCGTTAATTTCCTGTAAACCTTCGGAGCTCACAAAAGCAGAGCCTGCCGGAAGGGAAAGCCCGTGGAAAATGTCAGGGCTGTTGATTCTGTGAATGATTCAGCTGTTTAGGGTGACAGCAGCGGAAATTTCCCTGTGTTCCTGTTTTCTCTTTTCCTTTTGAAAATGGAAGATCCTCTCCTGTCGGCAAGAGCAGATTTTTATTCTTAAGCACCAGTGGTCCATACCATTGCATTATTAGACACAATTTTATTTCTGCGCAAATTTTATTTAGACTCTTAGTTCAGAACACACCCAGTGGGTTTGGGCTTGTTTTCCAGCTTCATTTTTTTGGCCACAGATTATAATATTTTATCCTTATCGGTACATCTCGAGGAAATGTTTAGTGACAGGGCAAGTTTTCTCAGTACCTGGTAGTGTGGGCTGAAAAATGCATCAGGATAAGGGCCCTTGTTCCCAAGGGCATTTATCACAACTGGTTTCTAAATTTCTCATTTGATATGTAGATTGAAGATCTAGCTATAAATCATAAATTTTGCTTCCCCTTTAAAAGTTACAAGGAGTATTGCCCAGTATTTAATGCTAATGCCAAACAGTAACTCCTTTCTTTGATATCACAAAATATTTAAAATTCATTGGGATAAAATTTAATGTCATAGCACCTCACACCAGGAGGTGATCTTGACGTCACAGTGTACTTGGAATCAGGATACACTTCCCAGAGGGTTTGTAATTGGCAGAGGAAAAAGCATGACCGCGCGGGGTGCTTGCTTGGCTCAGGGTGACACACCCTTTGGTCAAGGGGTGTTTGTTGTTTTGGGAAACTGGATCTTTTTTTTTTTTTTGCGGTACTGGGGATGGAACCCAGGGGCATTCTACCTCCAAGGTACACCCCAAGCCCTATTTTTTATTCTTTATTTTGAGACAGGGTCTCACTAAGTAGCTGAGGCTGGCTGCAAACTCGGATCCTCCAGTCTCAGCCTCCCAAGAACTGGGATTACCCGGCGTGGATCAATTCTTTTTTTTTTTTTTGCGGTACTGGGGATTGAACTCGGGGACATTCCACCTCCGAGCTATACCCCCAGCCCTATTTTTTCTTTATTTTGAAATAGGGTCTCACTAAGTTACGGAGGGTCTCATTAGGTAGCAGAGAACCTGGATCCTCTGGTCTCAGCCTCCCAAGTACTGGGATTACAAATATGTGCCACCACTCCCAGCTGTGGATCAGTTCTTGAGCCAGTACTTCTACAAGGATTTTGAGGAGCCTTTTTTTTATAGAACCCTCTTTGGCCCTTGTTATTCCTGTCATCGACGGGCCATATGGGAAGGCTTTCATCTTCATCATTCACACTCAGTTGGCACAAAACTCGTGTCCCAGGTCTAGCGTGCGTGAAGCACGTCAGTCTGTTATCCTGCTCTGGGACCTGGGGGTGCTTCTCTGTGCCTCCGTCAGCTCTGCTGTAAAACAGGAGTATGAAGAGTGCTTCTTCTGGCTTGTGAGGGTTCAGTGGGTTTCTGTTTGTAAAACATTTAGACCATGGATGTTGGAGGTGACAGTTATGAGCTATTGTATGTTCATCACAGTTGTCAGCAGGAAGCAAGGACCAGATGGATTAAGCGACTCTTCAGGATTTCAAACCCACAGCTTAACTCGATCACTGGCCTTTCAATGAGATAACGTATCTGAAAGAGCTGTGAACCAGTTAAAGGGCTATGCAGGTGTTATATATACTTTGAAGGCCTTGTTTCCAGTAATACTGGCTCCTGCAAAACTCAGGGGAATAAGACTACTTGGAGTTCTGGGAGGTTTTTTGTTTTGTTTTGTTTTTGTTTTTTTGTGGTACTGGGGATGGAACTCAGGGGCATTCTACCTCCGAGCTATACCCTCAGCCCTATTTTTTATTCTTTATTTTGAAACAGGGTCTCACTAAGTTGCGGAGTGCCTCACTAGGTAGCTGAGGCTGACTGCGAACCCGGATCCTCCAGTCTCAGCCTCCCAAATGCTGGGATTACAAGCATGTGCCACCACGCCCGGCTCCAGTTCTGGGCTGAGAACTTTGAACTTTGGGTGCTTATTTTAAGCTAAGGACCAGGTCTGCTTTCTCTGTTACAATGGAAAGACTTAAGGTTTTGTATCAATTTTAGATGCTTAGACTTCTGTTAAAATGTAGCATTTCATGCTAGAATCTGTGTTACTCTACCTTGCCCCTCCTTTCCGTTTTCACGTGGTGTTTCTCTCCGCTCCCCACCCGCACTGGTGCTGTGGCGCTGCTGTATTCTCATTACTCTTCCAGAAACCTTGCTCACTACTATTCTCTAACTCTCCTGCTTTCCGTAAAATTAGATGAGAATGTGTGTGGATATTCAGGAGAAGGTTCAGTCAAATCTGTCTCCTGTGCACAAGGAGTGGATTCCACGCTTCGCTTGGTAGACAGGTTGTCAGTGTTGCTTCCCATCTTTCCCAGCAGATTCCACCCCGTCACCCCCCACCGCAGGAAAACGGCTGACGGGGGATGCCAGCATCGCAGGAACCACCATTACTAGTGTGCTGCTTTTCTGCTTGGCTGCCCCGTAGTTAAGTAATGATCTGCTTTTTTAGCTGTGGAATCAAACCTTACTTTTTGTACTCTGGCACTAGCAGTACAGTAAAATGGCTACCCAAAGAGTTAGCATTCCTTGCCAGAGATGAGCTATGGAATTTTGTAGCTGATTTCAAATTCTTATTTCGAATCTTAATCAATTGCTAGTGTGGTCTTCAACTGTTGGCCTGAGTGTGACAGTAAGCTGGTTTTGCTCTGCAGAGACCTCCTTCCTGTTTTCCATCTGGTTGCTAGGAGACGTGGACAGGATGGCCTGCACAGGGGAGAGGTGCAGGAGAGTAACAGTGGAAAGATGCTCTCCGTAGTTCCTGGGCTCTTCCCTTGTTTTCAGTGCTCTTGAATCTCAAAGTTTATAAATAATAATAATAATAAAGCTCAAAATCTGGCAGTGTCAATATAAAATCAATGAGGGGCCCTTGGGCTATCCTGAAATAATCATGAATCTATAATCTATTAGCTATTTGTAGAAATTAGGACTGTTTCTTAAGCATTTTAGGCTGTTAATTGATGTTTCACTTGGCTTTACTTCAGTAACAGCTGTCTCTCGGCTGGGCGTGGTGGTGCATGCCGCAATCTCAGTACTTTGGGAGGCTGAGACAGGAGGATTGCAGGTTGGCCAGCCTCAGCAATTTGATAAGACCTTGTTTCACAAATTTTAAAATATGGCTGATGGTGAAGCTCATGGGTAGAACCCCCCTGGATCAGATTGTGTCTTTCTGTTTTGCCACCTCATAGCTTTCAAAAAGCATTTGCATCTTTCTCGATTATGATTAATATGCAAATACATATTGAACTTTAAAAAGACTCATTAGTTAGGCTCAGATTTACTTACAGAGACAAGTAAGAAATATATGTGCATTTACATATCCCATAATGTAAGGACTAGGAAAATCTGTATCGGGTAATTATTTTTCTATATCACATATGAGAAATACAAAGCAGAGCAACGTACCTAGGAGGACAAAGCAAAGGCTTGGTTCTCATTCACCATCTTGGTGACCAGAGCCAAGGAAGGCATACTTGGAGCTCCTGGGTTTTTTTAATACTTTTATCGGTGCATGGTGATTATACATCATAGTGAGATTCAAAGCGATACATTCATACTCACACACATTGCTGGGTGAGTTTTCCTTGGCACCCACCCCTGCCCCTCCTCCCTCCCTATATATGGTAGTGAGACCGTAGTGTGTGGACAAGGCGGTATTTAATCTGTTTAATTCCTTCCTCAACCTCCTTTTTCTCTCCCCGCCCTGCTCCCCAATCCTCTTCCACTGTTCCACTGGTCTCTCACTTATCGGAAGTCTCTTCTGTTTTCTGTTCACTCTCTAACTTCCACATGTGAGAGTAAACCCACGACCTGATTGAATCAGGCATCAGAGTGCTTATCTGACTGCACAGAGCTATTTGATTCATCGTGATCATTTAGTTGTCTAACTGTAGGTCAAGTTACGGTTTGGGTCAAATAATTAACTGGCGTGGCCTTGTCTGTTGGCATTTTTGCGCAGTTGGCGACATCATGAGAGGTAACGGAAGGGCAGGGAGCCCACGGTGCGGTGGTGGCTCCTGGGGTCTGTCCTGATGTGCTGCTGTGGCCCGGCCCCTCACCCGGCCGAACTTCCTTGCCTGCCAGGCCTTTAGCGCTGCCCCCTTCTTCATCTGCCTCCCTCCCAGAAGAGGCGTCTCCCCTGCTGTAGAAATCTCTACTTCTTGTACCCTAAGAAAGAAACCGGTGTCTTTCAAAATACAGTAAATCTAGAAATAATCTGTAGGTCATAGAAACAAGGTATCAGATAAAAATAAGTTGCCCTTGGAATTGATACTATCACAGAATAAATACTTCCATCTGGCAGGGGTATTTTTAAACTGATTTTGAATTTGCCCCTCCTTTTCCTAATACTTTCTGTAGTTGCTGGTTGTTTTGAAGGGCACTTGAAAAATTTTTTGCGATGCTGGGGATGGAACCCAGGACCTTACACATGCTAGGCAAGTACTCTACCACTGAGATACAGCCCAAGGCCATTATTTCATTTTCTCTTGAGACAGGATCTAGTTAAGTTGCCCAGGCTGGCCAGTAGAGGTGGTGCATGCTTGTAATCCCAGTACTGGGGGGGGCGGGTCCTGAGACAGGAGGATCACAGGTTCTCAGCTAGCCTCAGCAACTTCTGCAACCCTGTTTCAAAATAAAGAATAAAAAGTTGGGTTGGGGGTGGAGCTCAGAGGTAGAATGCCCCTGGATGAATCCTAGTACTACAAAAAAAGAAAAAAAAAAAAAAGTTGCCCAGGCTGGCCACCCTCTTGACTCAGTCTCTGAGTGGCTGGTATGACAAACGTGGCCACCGCACCAACTTTTAGCACGCTCTGGTGTGGACATGTTCCTCCTTCCTGGCACTCAGCAGTCAGTTCTTTTGCAGCCTGCGTCGGGCCCTGAGCTGGCCCCTCTCTCCAGGATCGGGCTAGTGGCTTATGAGCCATTGCTGGTAAGTGGCGAGCAGGGGCCATTGTCCTGGTCCCAGGCACCGCCAGCATGATGCCTGTGTCCACCCTTCCGACAGGCTGGACCCCTCGGGAACCCTGATGGTGCCGTGAGCTTTTCCTCCAGCTCTGTGTGCGCAGCACCCCGGCCCTGCCGTTGCCACTCTGAGTATTTCTACTGCAATGTCTTGCTCTGCCTCTGCAGCTGTCACCCTCTCTTTGGTTACATCTCATGGGTGTGTCATGAACTCCCAGCAGTCTACTTTGATGTCTCCCTCCTCCCACCCACGGTTTTAAAATAGTCTGTACTATAGTTGCCAGAGGCAAAGTGCTTCAAGACAGTGATACTCAGGCTGGGGAACCAAGGCTTCAGATTATTCGGGGTGAATTGGTTTTGAGCTCTGGTGTTTGCTCCCTGGTGTGATTTGTTGGGATCTGGTGGGGTTGGATGTGCTTCATCAGGCTTCTCTGGTCCTGAAGTGTGACTTTCTTCCCTGGGCTTTCTGACTTCCCTGTGGGCAAGGTATTTCTCTCCTTAATGGGCCATGGTCACAGGCTGCAGGTGTGGTCCTGGGCTGGGTGTCGCTGTTTTCTTTCATGGTGGAAAAAGTGTTTTCTTCCTCAAGGTCAGAATTCCATTATACCAGAAATATTTAATTGAGCTCAGTTTAGCTTTCTTCATTTCAACTCAGTGTCATGTACTTAAATTATATTACTTGGTAACGTAGATTCTCTTTCAGAATCTTATTTCTGTTTTCAAGAATCTCTGGATAGCAATCATTTGAATTATTTGGGTATGGATTCTGAATATGCTTAAAACTCAAAATCAACCTTCGTGTGTGTGTATGTAACAACAACATAAGCAATTGGGTAATTTTGAAGATACACTTTTCTTTCTTTCATGAATTTTTGCTGTTGTGTCTGTTTATGACAAGTGAGTGTTCTCTGTTGTCTTAGGTGAGACTACTTCTCATGATGCTGTTTCAGGAGCAGTGAGGGTCCCCGGTCTAGAAGGTCATGCTGTATTTTTATAAAGATCGCCAACTTTGAAGTTGGGGGTGGCTATACTGCTACCCAGGGATGGGTGACACCATGCCATTGACCCGGATACCATTTTCTTTTCTGTAAATTGAGGATAGTGTCTTTTCATGTGGGAAACTAGGCATAAAGCCTAGCAGAGTGTAGTAATTCTAGTCCTGCCCATATCTGTCTCTGAAAATAACAGGATAAAGCACACTTTAATTAGGCTGGTTTTACTTAGAAACCTAATAAGAATGATTGCACTGTAATTACAGTTTAGGATTCCTGGTGTTCTTTAGAAAAACAAGACACAAGAAAATGGCTTGTTTTGTTTTGTTGTTAGCTTGGGGAGCTATGGCTAAGGTTGAGAATGCTCTCCTTAGGAATTTTCCACTGGGGAAACCTGTCGGCTAATTTTTTTTTAATATGGAGATTTGAAGTGGAGAAAAAGGAACTTGAAAGTGTGAGAGAAAGCTTTGCGTATTCTGATGCTTCCTGTCCAGTGTGGTTTATTGCCATCACATCATTCATGGTGTGGTGTAGCCCCCAGAAATTACTCTATTTGCTGGTGCGGCTAGCAGCTTTATTGAGATGGGATTCACCCATTTAAAGTGTACAGTTCAGTGGGGGCAGTTTTGGAACATCCAGAGCTGTGCACTCATCACAACAATGTTAGAACATCCTCACTCATCAAGGAACAGTGTGCCCTTTGGCTGCCATTCCAACACCCCTCCCCACCAAGCACACACACACACCTGTCCCCAACATGCCCAGCTCAGGGTCTTAGTCTGTGTTGTGCTGCTGTAACAAAATACCAGAGACTTGGAGTTGATGAAGAACAGAAATTCACCTGGAGGCTGTGGGGTCAAGACTGAGGGCTGACGTCTGGCATCGGAGACCTTCTGCTGTGTCCTCACATTGCAAAGCAGCGAGGAGGTGACCTCTCCCCCAAGCCCTCTACCTAGCACCATTCCTTCATTTATTACAGTCTGAACACTCTTTGTTAGACTGCACCTCCCAAATCTGTGCAGTGGGGATTAAATTCAACCTGAGTTTATTTTTATTTTTTTGATACTAGAGATTGAACCCAGGGTCATTCTGCCTCTGAGCTACACCACCACTCCTTTTTATTTCTTATTTTCAAACAGAGTCTTGCTGTGTTGCTAAGACTGCCCTTGAACCTGGGATCCTCCTGCCTTAGCTTCCCCAGTACTGGGGTTGCAAACTGTAGCAGTGTCTCTGTAGATGTTCCTGCCCTAGACCTGTTGCACAGATGGAATCATACTGTGAGAGGCTTCTTGGTGTAGTGTTTAGATGTTCCTGCCTAGACCTGTTGCACAGGTGGAATCATACTGTGAGAGGCTTCTTGGTGTAGTGTCTTCAAGGCCCAGCCTTGTCGTACCATATCTTAGAACTTCCTTCCTGTTCGTTGCCTGATGCTGTTGTATGTGTATACCACATTTTACATCTGTTCATCAGCTGATGGACATTCAGGTTGTTTCCCCTTTACGGCTAGTATGACAAATGCTGAACACTTGTATACAAGTGTTTTGTGGAAATAGATTTGCATTTCTGTTGAGTGTGTGCCTGAGGGTAGAATTACGGGGTCACATGGTAACTCAGTGTTTAACCTTTTGAATGTAGTGGCTACACCATTTTATATTCTTCCAGTTTCTCCACATCCGCCCCAACACTTGTTGTTCTCTGTCATTTGATTCTGGCCACCCGAGAGGGAGCCAGGTGGTATCTAACACATATGCGTTTTTATTTGCATTTCCCTAATGGCTAATGATGTTGAATATCTTTTAATGTGCTTAATAGCCAGTTATATATTTATTCAGACCTTTGCTCATTTTTAAATTGGGTTATTAGTCTTTATTAATTAGTGAGAGTTCCATGTAGTCTAGATATAAGGTTCCTAATGAGATATTCCCAAAGGGTTTTGTACCTTAGGACATAGAGGTAATTATAACAGCCATTCTAACTGAGCACCTATTGGGACAGTGTCTTCAGTGGCTATTTATGGACTACTTCTTTTGATCATCATCATAACCCAAAGGCCCAGATGCGTAGAGAAGTGAAGGAACTAGCCTGGCCATACCAGTAGAAGCTGAGGGCCTCGCTGTGTGCCCAGCTTGCTCCTGCCCCGGGACCCTGGTGTGGTGCTGCGCCCCTCGGCCAGAGCGGGCACCTGTCGGCCTCCCGGTGCACCGGCTGCACGCCTTCGTGTTCATGTGGTGTCGAGTCCCAGGGTTCAGCCTCTAGCGCTCCTGTTTCTGAGCCTTTGTGTCCACTCCGAGTTCTTTATCAGGCATACTGCACACGTAGAATCTACGGGCTCTTGTGAAATCCTTTCTGTACTGGCCAGGAATGACCCTTCCACCCCGGTGAAGGGCTGGCCCACCAGAGCTGACGCCTGGGGCAATGTGGAGTGAAGCGGCATCTTGCATATGCTCTGGCTTCCTGCTCGGTGCTGGTCTTAAGTCTAAACATAGTGCAAAACTCTTGGAAAGTAACAAGATAAAGGCATCTTTATCCTTCAAAATGTAATCTCCTTTGAAAAATACACTTCTGATTACTCAGGCTGATGTGACAGGTTTCTGTAAGCAGAAAGGCCCCGGCTCCAGTCAGATCTGAGTATGAGTCTCATTTCTGTGGTGTCGGCCAGATGCACTGCTTGACTGGGCCTTCACCTGTGTGGTGTGTGCCTCGGATTCCTCACCTGAAATATTGGAGTACCAGGGGTGCATCTCCTTTGAACAGCTGTTCAATACTGTAATGTTTGTCTGACATATGCTAGGTGCTCATTAAATGCTTATTATTCCAGGAAGGGAGGAAGAGGAATGTGGATGGTGATATAATAAAATGTAACCTCATGTTTAAATTTTTTTTAGGGGAAACACAAGAATAGAAGAGGCCTGTGAAATGTATACCAGAGCTGCAAATATGTTCAAGATGGCTAAAAACTGGAGTGGTATGTACAAAGATTTTGTTTGCTTTCAGGGAAATCTCTTAAGATTATTTTGTGGAAGGAATGGCTGTGCACTCCCCTTAAAGAGACAAGTGTTGGTGCTGCAGGGACCACAGCCTAAGAGAACAGAGTTTGCAGCCTGGCTGGAAGTTTAAGCACAGGGACAGGGACTGTTTTAGTTACTATAAACCACCTAGTACAGGAGGCTTGTGGTAACTAAAAAGAGCTAAACTTCTTGGAATTAGGAAGAGTAAAGATCTTTTTTTTTTTTTTTTTTGCGGTACTGGGGGTCGAACTCAGGGGCATTCTACCTCCAAGCTATACCCCCAGCCCTATTTTTTATTCTTTATTTTGAAACTGAGTCTCACTAAGTTGCAGATTGCCTCACTAGGTAGCTGAGGCTGGCTGCGAACCCGGATCCTCCGGTCTCAGCCTCCCGAATGCTGGGATTACAAGCATGCGCCACCATGCCCGGCTTAAGATCTTCTTACTCTTACGTTTGACTCATTCATTAGTCTCACTGCTATGATCAAAACAACTGGCCACACAACTTAGAGGAAGGAAGATTTATTTGCTCACAGATTTTGTAGGTTTCAGGTTTCAGTCCACGGGAGGCTGGGGTCTCTGGAGGTCGGGGCATGGCGGTGCAAGCAGAGAGAGGGAGAGAGCAGGCGCTCTGCTCTGGCATCATGGGGGCCAGAGGCGAGTGAGCCAGCAAGCAAGGATCCAGAGGCAGAAGCACAGTCCCCGAGGCCACACCCACTGCCGAGGCAGCCCAGGAAGTCCAGTGGCCTTGTACACTGAGCCTTGTGACTTCATTGCGTCAACTGTGAACGTTAGTTACTGCATGAGCTCTGCAGGGGACGTTGTGTATTTCACCGTGGCAGTGCTCAAGTAGATACAGAGCCGCGAGGAATGAAATTGTAGGAAATCTTGAAAACTGGTCAGGTGAATAACAATCCTAGTCTCTACCTCGACGTCAGCTGAGAATTCCTAAGCGTCCCCACTCTCAGACAAGTGACTGAAGCCTGTTGAGAGCTGCAACAGTGGGGGATCTTTACCTGAGCCCAGTAGCCTTGTTAGTTTTCAAGATAATGCCTTGTACCCAGTGAAATTACACATAACAGAATCAGCAGGATTGCTCTTTGCATTGGCCTGCAAGGGGATGGCCATTTCTAACACTGATTTGATAGAAAAATGCATTTCCCTTCCTCTGGTAAAAAGCAAGAGACTTTTCAGGACCAAGCTGGTGGACAGCGGCGCTCCCGCCTCCTGTAAGCTGTTTGTTTCCCCCGTCGCCTTAGGCATATACTTTACAATCATTTCAGAGGAGAAAAGGCTTTTGAGCTATTGAATCAGAAAGGTCCTTCTGGCATAAAGTTCTTTTGTAAGTTAATTTTATGCCAGCTTTAGTTAAAAGTAGATACCAGGTTTTCAGAATGCACTCATGGCTGAATTGGATTGCACTGAAAAAAGAAATGGAGGAGAAAAGAGTGTGGCCCAGCTCTTTGTGTGTTGTTCCTCCTGTGATCCTGGTAACGTGACCTTAGCTAAGCAGACTGCTTCCTCAGTTCATCCTGTGGCTAGATCAGATAGCGCTCCCTCCGAAAGGCACTTGTCGTTTGTGTGATCGGGAGGCTTTACGTGTTCACCCCCAGCCTCTTGTCTGGTTGCCCTCTGTCCCCCTGACCGCCATTCTTCTCAACTTTCTCAGTCTGGTTTGTGTTTTGTGGTGCTGGGGATTGAACCCAGGGCCATTCTACCTCTGAACCACACCCCAGCCCTATTTTATTTTGAAATGGGGTCTCACTAAGTTGTAGCAGGCCCCTCCACGTTGCTAAGCCTTGTCTCAAACCTTCGATCCTCCTGTCTCATCCTCCCAAATACTGGGATTACGAGTGTGCACCACCACACCCGGCTCTCCGTCTGTCTTTATGACCTAAGTTGGGTCATATCATTCCAAATAAGAGCTGCCAAGCTCGCAGTGGCCGTCAAGACTGTTTCCTTCCTGCCTGTGACCTCACCTTCTGCTATGCCCAGTTCCCACCACAAAGCCTCGCCTGTACCATTCTTTCTGTCTGCACACCAGTCCCCTAAGTAGAATGTGACCAGGCCCCTGCTTGCTTCAGCTCTTTCTTCAAAAGTCGGCTTAGCAAGCTCTTCTCTGGCAACCCCTTTTATAAAGAGCAATCTCCTCAGCCTGGAAACTGCCTTTCCTTTTCTCCAATGCCTTTATCACATCCCAGAACATCTAGAAAAAAAATGCGTAAATTATGTAGTTTTAATCATTTGTATTTATGTGTTTTTATATACCTAAGTTTTTTATTCTCTTATATTTTTATTTTTATGTTTTTCCTAGTACATGGGAGGCTGAGGCGGGGGATGGCAGGTTCAAGGCCAATCTCAGCGACTTATCAAGACCCTCAGCAACTTAGATCCCGTTTCAAAGTAAACAACAAAAAGGGCTGGTGGTATAGCTCAGAGGTAGAATGCCCCTGGGCTCAATCCCCAGACAAAATAAATAAATACATAAATAAATAAATAAGTAGGAGGGGAGGTGTAAGTTATAAAGAAATGATGACGTTTCAGTATGCCAAAGGGGAAGTGTGATCTAAGCGTAGGTTTGCCTGTGATAGTGCAGGTGGCCGGGGCGGCCGTAGCTGGAGCCAGGCAGGCCCTCTGAGCGCACCACTGGGGCTGTTCTGACTGCATTCTTCTGACACCGAGCCCACTGAAGCTAGCACCTAGCTGGCGTAGTCCTGACCTGTGCTGGGTAGTTAGCTGTTGCCTTCAGTGCCCCAGGTGCCTGCCCTTTGCCCCGCAGTGGCCTTGCTTCCTCCTCGGGACCCCCACGTCTCCTCGTTCACCAGTGGTCAGTGGGCGTTGTCTGACTCCTGCCCTAGCCTGCCTTAGGCCACTCCTGCCCCTAGAACAAATACTTTACACTGGATAATTTATATCACAAACCAGCAAACACCCCAGAAGCTTACTGCCCCCAGTTCTGCAGGCTGAGAAGCCCAAGATCCAGGCGCCAGCAAGTTCGCCACGTGGTGGGGCTTGCTCTGCTGCTGAGGTGTCCCTGCTGTGTGCTCATGCATGCGGGAGGGAGCAAGGCAGCTCCTCCATCTAATCTTCCCATCGTTCCCCTCACTAAGCCCATGAACACTGAGCTGGCTCATTCTGTGAGTGTGGACTAGAACCGGCCAGCCTGGGTCTCACTGGTTAGCACTGAAATGCCGCCCGAGAGTGGGGCCTCGTGCACAGAGGTGCCAGCAGGCCTTCTGGGACTGGGGTGGAGAAGCTTTCTTGTTGACTGGCCTGCTTCTGGTCAGTGTTAGGAACTCCTAAGTGCACTTGACCGTATTGCCTCGTGCCTGTGACTGGCATGCTGCCTGCAGGGAAGGGTGACTTTCCTGGCCTGTTGTCTGACCTGTTCTGCGGGAGACATTTGCCTCCATGCTTAACCGTGACTGCTTCTTCTTCAGCCGCAGGAAACGCGTTTTGTCAGGCTGCCAAGCTCCACATGCAGCTTCAGAGCAAACATGACTCTGCCACCAGCTTTGTGGACGCCGGGAACGCGTACAAGAAGGCAGACCCGCAAGGTGAGGCAGGCAGTGCACCTCGGCGCCGCACTCGCTGGCGTCCGGGTCAGTGTGCTGTCCTTTCGAGTCCTGCTAAAGGGATGTTTGTGTTTTGGAATAATAGAGACATTTTGGTAACTTGAGGAGTTTTTATTCCACAAGCATTTGGGGGCTTTTACAAAGAGAAAGTATTTAAAATTTATCTTGGCCGTTGTTTTGTTGGACTCCGTTTGTGTTGTAGTTTGGAGAATTGTTTGCAAATTACCTTTAAGTGTATCTAAGGCTTTTTATGTCTCAACTTTACAAAAAATGTTTTTGATCATACAAGGAACTTCTAATGTTCCCCCTTTCCTAATTACCCAGTGAGTTTTAAGATATACTCGGTGGGAAATTGTAGTATCCAATGGTTAAAACACATCTTAATCACATAATATTCATTTGTCTCTTTTTAAAAGTATTTATGTTGGGGAAAGAATGAAATTTGACATTTAAAGGGGTAAAATTTTGTAAATGTTACTTATTTGTCCGCTAGAAGAAAACACTTAGCAACTTTAAGTATGAGTATCTTCCCTTGCACACATATACGTGGACAGCTTTGCATCTCCCCTTTCTTCTTTTAGCAGTCCATTTTGTTTAACACACAAATGCGAACTTACAAATATGTCATAATGAAATAAGATATCTCCAGGGGCTTTTGTACAAAGATTAATCACAGTTAATTTCCAAGAGTGCAAGTGTGGGCAGAGAACGCTTGAGCGGGAGGGGTAGCATGCTAGCTTGAAATGCACCAGGTCTTGAGAACAGGACATAGGCATCAGGATCCCTGGGTAAAGAAATCTCCAGGACCCAGACAGTGTCCACGTGGTTGTTAGAGAACCACAAGAGGCCGACCGGGCATGACCTCAGTTTCAGGAAAAGGCTGCGCACGTAGCCAGGTGTCACTGGAGGGAAGCCACCAAAACGCCAACTCTGGGCGTGAGTGGAGTCGTAGACCAGCAGTGTCTCTGTGCAGTTCAAAGCCTAGCGAGTCTACTCTTTAAGTGTAGGTTAGGGAAGTCGCTTTTACCTTTTGTTCTATTTGCTTTTGACTTCTTCAGCCAGGCTTTCCACATCGCTGCCTCTGGCAAGCTAAAAACCACTGCCAGTAGTAGACACATCACCATATGTGATGGGGACATTTCTTGTTTAGAAAATGGATATAATTTAGTAGCATTATCATTTATGTATTGTTCCTTCTTTTTGTGAATATCTCAGTACATCAAAAGTTAACATCTCTGAGGCGTCATGCACAATGTTAATCTTGGCTTAAGAGATTGTCTGAACATACATTTCAAAGTGCTTTTGAGTCAGGCCATGAAGACTAGAGTCTACTGAAGTGATCTTTCTTGTGAAATCATACTGTCTTACAAAATTAATATATACCCATATGGTAGTGAGGAAGAATACGTTTCCATGTATATGTTAGCAGCTAGAACTTGTCAGTGCTGGGGACCGTCCCCACGGTCTTGTTTTGTCCCCTGGCTGGAACCCTCCCTTAAGGGCTGAGAGTAACCGAGCCAGTGCTCCTGAAGCCGCTCTCCCTTGATCCCGCCGTGCTGCTGCGTCTGGACTTGTGCATGAGCTGGGGTTTGCTCCTCACTCCCTGCCCGGCCCGCCCTCCGCCCCACATTGTGCCTCAGTAATGTTCTAATAAGAGCCGGGAAGACGGGCTGCCTGACCCTCTTTGACTGAATGGATTTCTCGTTGTTTTTCTTAACTGCCCACGCTTCAGAGGCCATCAACTGCTTAAATGCAGCCATCGACATTTACACAGACATGGTAAGCTCCCACATTGCTCGAGCGGCTGGGGTGGCGTCCTGGAGACGGCTTACAGTTGGATTCTTTTTACTTTCTGTTCCCACCCCACCTGGCATTCGAACAGGTAAAGCCGGTGTGTGACTCTGATTCCCCTCTCCCCCCAGGGAAGGTTTTCCATCGCAGCCAAGCACCACATCACCATTGCTGAGATCTATGAGACCGAGCTGGTGGACATCGAGAAGGTGAGTACCGGGCCCGGGTCCTGCCGCCTCCTGTCGCGCGGCCGGAGCTGCTCCTCTCCGGGCACTGGGGCGGCCTGCAGGGACCTCCTGGGTGTGGTTGGCTGAGGCGCTCCTCTCTTCTCCGGGCACTCGGGCGGCCTGCAGGGACCTCCTGAGAGGGCTGCTTTCCTGGAGCGAGTGTCTGAGGCAGGAGAGCTGTGAGGATTCCCGAGCTCAGCCATCGTGGGGGGCTCCTGATTCGTGTCAGCACTAGCATGGCCAAGAGAATCTTTAGTCACCTAGCTGAGGTCCCGGAGACCCTGGCAGGAGGCTGCAGAGGTAGACTCCATCGCTGCTTTGCTGTCAGCGGGGTGAGGACTTTGCAGCTCTGTCTGCGGCCCAGACCTTGCTCTGAACTCCATTCTTCCATGTGTCTGTGGCTGGTCCTTCCGCTGGAGCTCAGCGCCATCTCAGAGCCAGCAGGTCAGGGCCGTGTCCCCCAACAACAGGCTTCCTGGTCTCCCCTTCCTGGACCCCCACCCTGTGCAGGCCCGTGGGCCCTGTCCTTGCTGTCCCAGGCTGCAGCGCTCCTCCCTGTGTCGCTGTTCCCAGCTTGACCTGATCGCTAGAGGAGCCTTCTAGCGACAGAGTGGAGTGGTCCAGGAGCGTGTCAGACTGTTTCCCTCTTACAGCCGCTTCACTTAGGAGCAGGGGAGCTCCCACGTGGTCCTCATGGCCCTCCAGGCCCTCTCCTCCCCTGGCGTGCCCTGCTCTAGCCCCAGGACCTTTGTGCTGCCCATTCCCCTGCCTGCACAGCTCTGGTTCAGGCGTCCTGTGGCTGGCTCCTCACGCCCTTCGGCCTCCTGTTAACACTGTTAACTTCCCCTGGGCACACCTGCCCAGCCTTTCCTCTGCTGGCAGCACGCGCCGCCCACGTCGTGCACAGACAGGCTTGCTCTTGCTCCTGGTGCCCGGAGTTGTGTCTTCCTTTCACTGGACCAAGAGCCCATGCTGGCGCAGTCTCGTGCTTCTGATGGGCTCCGGGCGTGGCAGGCTCTAGGTAAAACCTTGCAAAATAAGCAGACCACGCCCCAGCCTGACACAGTGAGGGGCTGGGGGAGGCATCTCTGAGGCTGTACGGGGGGTACTGGCAGAGTGGGCATTTGCCCTTCAGGCTTCTGCTCTTGGTTATTTGGTGCAAAACCGGCTGCAGGATGCTCATTCCTGGCCTCCCCACCCACAGCTGCCGGGCTTTTCTACAGAGCGCTCTGGTTGACCATGTCGGGCCGTGCGCGCTGTGTGCTGGTGTATGCCTGTGCGCCTTATCTCGGAGAGGTTCCTGTGGGGCCTGAGGAGCCCTCGGGCGCCCCCTGCTGTGGGCTAGACGGCAGCACGGCGAGGCAGGCTGGTGTGGCGTGTCTGGGGCGGGCACCGTCTTTCCTGAGGTCGAGCGGGTCTTGCAAGCGTCTTCCTGTCTGAGCCCCTGACCCCTGGCAGTCAGAAGAGCCCTCGGGGGCAGGGGGCTGCTGCCAAGGCGTGGCCCTGGGCAGCCGCTGCACCACATGCACCTCCGCAACACCGTGGAGCTCTCTTCTCCTTCTGTAAGAAACTGACCTACCCTGGCAGCTTCTGAATCCTCACCACTCCTGTGTCCGTGCCATTCCAAGAACTGGCCAGCAGGTGGTACCTTCTTTCTCTGATGTCGTGTGTTCAAGAACGAGTATAGAATAATACACACACACACACACACACACACACACACACACACACATACACACGGTTAGCTGGTTATGTTCTCTGACGTCCTGACCTTTGGACTCCTGCACTGTTCAGAAACACCATTGCTTTCTCTTCCCTGGTTGGACTCAAAGGATTATGGTCAGTGGTTTGTGACGTTCAGGTTTGAAACGTCAGTTACCTGAAGGTAGCTTATTTCTGGTTTGTTACAGATGAATTCATCCCCTCTGATCCTCCTCAGTGCCTGTTCTCTGATTTGTTGGACAGTGCTATGTGCCATTTTATAAACTCACGTTACTTCTCTTAGCTTCATGGAATACGACACTGAACCCAACGCTGGCAAGTCCTCTTTAGGTGGCCTTGTAAGTGATCGAGGAGAAGAACCTGGCTCCATGCCATCGTTACAGATAGAACTGGTGCAGACGGCGGGTTGGCAGTGGGTCCTGTCTGAGGATCTTGGTTCTAAAAGAACTATCCCAATTGTAAAGCTTCTTAAAGCTGTTCACCTACACAGTGGACTCTTAGCTTGTAGCTGCCAAATACAGCTGAATTCTAGCATGTGAAGGTCTACTTGTGCCTGCTAAATGTCACTGCACGTTAAGATTCCGTACTAAATAGGAACATCCTAAGACAGCCTGCTTTCCTCTGAACCTTCCCTATTAAAGCAGTGGATATGCTTCCTTTCCAGTTTGATTTTTGTTAGAACTTGGGAAAACCACGCATCTGATTATTGTTTTAATTAGTATTAGTATTATTTTTTTTAAAAGAGCTGGACATGGTGATACACACATTGTAATCTCAGTACTTGGGAGGCTGAGACAGGAGGATTGAAGCCAGCCAGCCTCAATTTAGCGAGGCCCTCAGCAACTTAGCAATACCCTGTTTCAAAATAAAAAAATAAAATAGGGCTGGGGATGTATCTCAGAGGTAGATTGAATCCCTGGGATCAATCCCCAATACTGCAAAAAAAAAAAAGGCGATCTTTGACTATGACATGTAGCTGCAGTTTGCAGTTCTACACTTTGCTGGGTCAGTACTATTTAGTGAGTGTTAAGTTAAATCGTATTGTATACTTGCTGGGTCAGTACTATTTAGTGAGTGTTAAGTTAAATCATATTGTATACATTTGGACATTCTCCCTCCAGGGCGGCAGTTCCATCTGGTTCAGCCCAATGTTATTCTTTGATTTCTGGTAAAAACTAAGAAGATAGTACGTAGTTCCCCTGTGCCCCAACAAGAGCTGACAGCTCTTTACAGAAGGATTTGGCCATGTTTTTCAAGCCTTGCCCATTTATTACAATTTGAAATAGTGTTTAACACTTCAGTGGATGGGGGTGGTTCAGAGGATCGAACCCAGTGCCTCACACATGCTAAGCATGTACTTCACCGCTGATACAACCCCTAGCCCCAAGAATGGGTTTTTGTTTTGTTTCATTTTTGATTAATCATAAATTCACTGAAAATCTTTTTTCCTAGTACTCCAAATTGGTCAAAATATTGGCAGTAGCTTAGGATGGGCCTTCATCTTGACATAGTCTGCATTCACTCATGTAGAGTCTGCCCCAGGCTGGGCAGCATGCTAGGCTGAGGGGTGCAGGGCTGAGCACCCCGCCCAGTGTGGCCGCACATCCCTCGCACGGCAGTGGAAGAAGCACTTTCCACAAGTAACCACATGTGTGTGCATGGCGGCTCTGAGAAGTGTTTCAAAGGAACATAACCTTCCTGATGCTCTGCGTGACCTGCAAAGCATCCTGGTGCACCTGGTCTCCACGTGACCTGCAGAGCATCCTGGTGCACCTGGTCTCCACGTGACCTGCACAGGATCCAGATGCACCTGGTCTCCACATGACCTGCAGAGCATCCTGGTGCACCTGGTCTCCACGTGACCTGCAGGGTATCCTGGTACACCTGGTCTCCATGTGACCTGCAGAGCATCCTGGTGCACCTGGTCTCCACGTGACCTGCAGGGTATATTGGTGTACCTGGTCTCCATGTGACCTGCAGGGTATATTGGTGTACCTGGTCTCCACGTGACCTGCAGGGTATATTGGTGTACCTGGTCTCCACGTGACCTGCAGGGTATATTGGTGTACCTGGTCTCCACGTGACCTGCATGGGATCCAGATGCACCTGGTCTCCATGTGACCTGCAGAGCATCCTGGTGCACCTGTTCTTTGACAGCTATTTTAAACTTTGATGTTTATAGAGAACTTTCCATCCTAGTACATTATACTCTACCCGTTATTACCTTCAGTCATAGTCCAGTAGCGCAGTGTAGTTAGCCACTTGAATTGTATCCGTTTTTTGTCCTGTTGTAAATAACACTGATCTGGAGAGTGTATATATATATATTCGTTAGGGCAGGCTAATGGCTGAACAGTAAACCCAAGCACAATAACGCATAGAAGTGTCTGTTGTGTACACAACTGTTGCAGTGACTCTGCCGTCCAGGTCCTCGGCAGGGGAGGCGGCCGCAGGAGGCAGGAGCTCTGTGGCCCTTGGGCCGGCTCTGTCTGCTCCCAGTCAGCTCCATGCCTGTTTTGCTTGGCTTGCTGTTGTCTTGGTCCCATGCTGGCCTCCCGGCCCGGGAGCAGCCTTGCAGCCAGGAACTCGGAGTGGGCTCTGAGAGGGCAGCGTCTGTAATCCCGTTTTCACTTGCAGTGAGCGCCCTGCTTGGGGCTTATTGGAAAATCTCTGTCATTTGAGGCAGGGGTCTGCAAACCCACCACTGGTTTCTATATGCCTGCAAGCTACTTTTTAATCATTGTAAGAAAAGTGTTTGTGACACATAAAAATAAGGTGAAATTGAAATTTTGCTGTCTGTGGCTGAAGTGTGCTTAGAACATGCCACGCTTCCTCGTTACATGCTGCCCAACCCGGAGGTCCTGGAAGCGCAGAGGATTGTCGGTCTCACAAAACGCAAGCTGCTTGTCATCTGACCCGGTAGAGAAGAAGCTTGCCTGGGCCCTGGTGGAGCCCGGCGAGGACTCATCCCCACCATCAGAGGCTTTCCAGTCTTAGGAGGCCCTTGTCTCCAGCCTTAGTCTGTCGCCTCTCGGAAGCGCGGTGGCCCATCTCGTTCCTTCCGCAGCTCCCCTTGCAAAGCCTGGCTGAAGGCAGCAGTGTGCTCCCGGGACCCTCCCAGCGGCTGCAGAGTGCGGGCCCTGGTACAGCTGCTCTGCCTTCTGAAGTCTCTGTTTGATGTCATGAAATCTTCTGCCGCAGCACGCACGCAGGGGCTTCCTGCTCCTGGCCTGCCGCCTCTGCTTCCTCTCCACTTGACTGTTAATTTGGGAGTCGCGTGTCTTAGGTTGAAGGCCCACTGTTTCCAGGTGCCATCTGTGGAATTAGAGAAAGCCTGTGCTGCTGCCGTAGTTGTGGACTCGGTGTAACGGGCTTTCATCTCTGAGCTCACAGCCCAGCATAGCACTCGGGGTTGGGGCACATTCTGCCCTTTGAGGGTCCTTAGGAAACCGCCAGCAGGGCGCTGCCGCTTCAGGCTTGACCTCCAGGCTCCCTGGAGACCTGGGCATTGCGCTCTAGCATGTGGGAAAGGGAAAGTCCCGAGAGAGTTCACAGGAAGCCCGGAAGCGGCCGGCGGCTTGCACACCTGCATTCCACTGGAGAGGACTGGTCACGTGGCCGCCCTCGCTGCAGAACCTGGTGCCGTGGCCGTGGTTATCAGGGAAGAGCAGATTGTGACGGGCAGCAGGCGGGCTGCCACCAGGGCTTTCCAGGGCTGCATGCTTTCTGGTATTCCCTAACCTAGCTTGGTTTGTAGGAAAAATAACTGCAAATGTCATGTTTAAATGCAGCTCCTCAAATGCCTTCACAAACACGAATAAAATGTCTGTTTTCAGGCGATTGCGCATTACGAGCAGTCTGCTGACTACTACAAGGGAGAGGAATCTAACAGGCAAGTACTTTGGGTGCCAGGGAACGGGTGACGATGGGTGGTAAGACCCACTGTCCTGCTCTGGGTTCCCACCAAATGGAAGTGCGTGTCCTTGGATGGCCTTGACTCTGCTCCCGTTCGTTCTTCACTTCAGCTCAGCTAACAAGTGTCTGCTGAAGGTAGCCGCCTATGCCGCCCAGCTCGAGCAGTACCAGAAGGCCATCGAGATCTACGAGCAGGTGAGCACGCCGCCTGGTGGAGCCGTTCGGGGCAGGTTTAGAGCGGCTTGCCATTGACCTTCCAGTGATGCAGTCTGCACCCATTCACTGAGCATCCACTGTTGAGCACCTACCCCGAGCCAGGCACCGGCAGGCTGAGGCTCCTCACACACCCTGTAACTCATCCTCAGTGAGTTCGGCCAGTGGCTTCTCGTGTTCACAAGGTTGCGTGACTATTACTACCACGAATTCTAGACGTTTCCATTAACCCCAGAAGAAGTCCCGTGCCCTTCCCCTGGCCTCCCAGATCCTGGGAAGCACCATCCACTTTCTGGTGTCTGGGGTGTGCCCATCCTTGAACCTTCAGTACAGGTGAGGCCCGGCAGTGTCCTTTTGTGACTGGCTTTTTCACTTGGCGTGTTGCTTTCAAGGCTCATCCATGTTGTAACAGGTATCAGTACTTCATTGCTTTTCAGAGCTGAGTAATACTCCATAGTTTGTTTATTCATTCATCAATTAATGGACTTGGGTGTATCTGCGTTTACGCTTTTGGGCTGTTAGGAATGATACTGCTCTGAAAGTTTGTATCTACATTTTTTTAGAGTAGTTTTCAGTCCTCTTGGTTATATGCCTAGGGATGGAATTATAGTCACTGGGCCATGCACTAGGCCCACGTTTCACTTTCTGAGGGAACACCAAACTTTTGCGCAACGGCTGCACTGTTTTACGTTCCCTGGAGCAGTGCACAAGGCTCCGATTTCTCCTATTGTGTCCTGTGTTGCCCCCTGGGTTTTGATTTGCATTTCTGTAATGACTGTTGATGTCCAACATGTTTTCACACGCTTATTGGCCATCCAGATCTCCAGGGCCCTCACCCACTCTGATTGGGCGGCCTTTTGTTGTCAAGTCGTAAGAGCTCTTGATTTCACAAATTAACCCCTACCGATGTGTAATGTGCAAATATTTTCTCCATTGCATAGGTTGTCTTTTTACTCTTTTGATGAGTCCTTGTCTCAGTTTCAAGTTGTTGTTCTTTTTAAGTGTTGAACTTTAGGAGTTCTTTGTGTATCCTGGATATTAATACCTAATGAGATACGTGATTTGCAAGTCTTTTCTCCCATTCTATGGATTTTTCCTTTTTCCACTATTAATTTTGTGTCCTTTGACACACAGAAGTTTTTGATTTTTATGAAGCCAATTTTTTTTTCTTTTGCACTTCTGATGTATCAGATAAATCAAAGGTATGAGGCCTTGCCCTGGAGATTTGTTGTAAGATTGTAGAATCTTAGACCTTGGGTGTAGATCTTCCACCCACTGAGTTGATTTATTTACATGCATTGTAGGTGAGCACCCACCTTCATTCCTCTGCGTGTGCAATTCCTGTTTACTAAGCACCATTCTTTGAGTAGACGCTTTTTGTTATTAAATGGTCCTGGCACCCTTGTCAAAAGCTACTTCACCACTCTACTCTACGATGGTTTGTTTGGGGCTCTGTATTTCACAGATCTCTCCATCCTGCGACGACTGTATCCTTAAGGAAGCCTTAAAGTCAGGAGGAGTCCTGCGAGTTTTTCCTCTTTTTCAAGGTTGTTTGGCTAATCTGAATCCCTTGTGCTTTCGTATATATTTGAGGGTCAGCTTATTAATCTCTGTAAAGAAGCCATCATGGGCCGGGTGTGGTGGCGCACGCTTGTAATCCCAGCATTCGGGAGGCTGAGACCGGAGGATCCAGGTTTGCGGCCAGCCTCAGCTACTTAGTGAGGCACTCCGCAACTTAGTGAGACTCGGTTTCCAAATAAAGAATTAAAAATAGGGCTGGGGGTATAGCTCGGAGGTAGAATGCCCCTGAGTTCAATCTCCAGTACCGCAAAAAAAAAAAAAAAAAAAGAAGCCATCATGGATTTTGGTAGGGAGTATATTGACTGCACAGACCTGTTTAACCCATTATGTTCCATCTTTGTATGTAGAATTGAAAACTTGGGACTTAATGGGTTAAAGGGTCCTCTAGAGAAATAGCACCGTGCAGGTCCACGCAGAGGAAAAGGGAGGAGGTGATTCTAAGGAAGACCTATTAATGGTGGGCTGAGAAGTCTCAGATCTGCTGTCACGAGGCTGAAGGCCCAGGGGAGTAGCCGGGAACGTCCCAGGTGAGGAAGGTGAGCCTGAGACAGCCCGGCATTGAGAAGGGGCCCCTTGCTCAATGCCTTCTCTTCTACTCGGGCGTCTGTCCTTAGAGAAGGCCTTCCTGCATGGGGGAGGCCTGTTGGCCTTACCTGCCGTGCTTTCCCAGAAACGTCATCCCTCATGGAGCGTGTCCTCATTTTAACAAGATTAAGCCTTACGATCTCTTCAAAACAATTAATTGTGTTCAAAAACGTTTGAGGGCTGGCCTGGCCTCTCTGTCCACTTTCATAGATGTTTGTTTTCTATAAAATGCTAGCGCTTTTAGTTGCACTTAGCTGGAGGCACAGGGGAGAGTGTATCTTCCCCTTCTTCCTGGAAACAGAAGTCTTCTGAGTCTTTTTAACAGATTGGCACTTCAGGTACTTGATACTGTTTCTTGTCTAGTAAAAAACTTCTGCTGTTTGGTATTCAGTCAAAAGAATGCATTCTATAGCTCAGTTAACATAGCACACACGTGTTTTCTAAAGGCAGCAGATGGATAGACTTAGAATTGCTTTGCCTAGTGTAAGAAGGTGAACCTTTGAACCCGCTGCTTTCTGTGCCTAGGTCGGGGCAAACACCATGGATAACCCTTTGCTGAAGTACAGT
Source organism: Graphiurus murinus (assembly GCA_004027655.1). Classification (NCBI taxonomy): domain Eukaryota; kingdom Metazoa; phylum Chordata; class Mammalia; order Rodentia; family Gliridae; genus Graphiurus; species Graphiurus murinus. The sequence goes on from PVLC010007978.1 coordinate 28,677, forward strand.
GCCAAGGATTACTTCTTCAAAGCAGCCCTCTGCCACTTCATCGTGGACGAGCTGAACGCCAAGGTGGGCCTGCTCTGTGCTCTGCACCCGAGACACAGTCTTCTCCTCTTCCGTGTCACTCGAGTGGGTGTCAGGAGCAGTGTTAAATGTGGTACACTGCAAATAACAATAATTCTGTGGGGTGTGTGCCAAGCCATCTCTTCAGCAGCTACAAATCTGTTTTCCTAAAATCTTCCTTCAGGAGAGAACTTAGGAAGGAGAGATAAAACTCCAATGATAAAACTAGGACTTTTCAGTGTCCAGAAACTGAGAAATGGAGCTGGAGCGCAGATGGGGAGAGGTCAAAAGCAGAGTGGAGCTGGGAGACGGGCAGGGACAGGCAGCCTTGGTGTCGGCAGCGTGCGGAGGGGGAAGAACAGAATTAGAGCCACTCAGAAAGACGTTCTCGACTCTTGCAGCCTCAAGCAATAATCTCGGGGTGGTTTATTTGGAATTTGCATACTGTTAAGGAAGAGCATCTTCGTTGAGTGAACAGACATCTTGCTATGACATTTTTAGAATTACATTTCATTCACAATGTCTTTTCTGCAGCAGCCTAACTTAAAAAATAATAATAATAATAATTTATAGCTAAATGAGATGGTGCACGCCTATAATCCCAGTACTTGGGAGGCTGAGACAGGAGGATTGTAGGTTTGAGGCCAGCTTCAGCAAGTTAGTGACCTTGTTTCAAAATAAAAAATAGAAAGATCTGGGGGTGTAGTTCAGAGGCAGAATGCTTTTGGGTCATGAAAATAAGTAAATAAATGTAAAGATAGAAAGGAAATCAGTTCAAAACTTTACTCATAGAAATTTTTTTTTTTTTTTTTTTTTTTTTTGCGGTACTGGGGATTGAACTCAGGGGCATTCTACCTCCGAGCTATACCCCCAGCCCTATTTTTTATTCTTTATTTTGAAACCGAGTCTCACTAAGTTGTGGAGTGCCTCACTAGGTAGCTGAGACTGGCCGTGAACCCGGATCCTCCGGTCTCAGCCTCCCAAATGCTGGGATTACAAGCGTGGGCCACCGCGCCCGGCTTCTCATAGAAATTTAAAGTTCAAAATAAATAGGTTTCCAGCCAGGCGCATGCTTGTAATCCCAGTACTTGGGAGGCTGAGACTGGAGGATCAGGGTTTGCAGACAGCCTCAGCTACTTAGGGAGGCCCTCTGCAAGTTAGTGAGACTCTATTTCAAAATAAAGAATAAAAAATAGGACTGGGGTGTAACTCGGAGGTAGAATGTCCCTGGGTTCAATCCCCTGTACTGCAAAATAAATAAATAAATAAATTAGTTAATTAATTTTTAAAATAAATAATAATAGGTGTCCTGTGTTGATTATGATGTTGGGTTTACAGCATACCTCTTAAACACTTAAACGGGATGTAGGTAAATCTTACTGAAGCTCATACAAAGTCAAAAGCTGTGTTTCCTAGTTCAGTAAATCTGACGTTGACAAGTTGTTTTTCTCCCTCAGCTTGCTTTGGAGAAATACGAGGAAATGTTTCCCGCATTTACTGATTCAAGAGAATGTAAATTATTGAAAGTAAGTAACAAGAGCGCTTTGTAGAAGGAGCCTTTGCTGTCGAGTGACAACGCCTCATGGTGCCTGGGCTGAAGTGTAGTCTTAGCGGGGTACCCACTGGCCAGGGCCAGAACTTCCATGTCCTCATCGCACGTGTGCCCAGGTCCCCAGGGTCAGGGACAGGAGCACTGTGCTCTGAAATGGCAGCTCAGAAGTATTAATACCAGAGCTAGAGCCCCGATTTCAGTCATTCTTGACTCGAACTTGAATATTTCTCCAGTTTGAGACTAAGACTATTTCTAGGTTAAAGTATCATCTAGGGATGGGAATTTTGGGCCTTAAAACCAGTTCTACCTTCTCTCCTTTTCCCTCCCTCCCTTCCTTCCATCTTTCTTTCCTTCTGTCTTTCTTTTCTATCAGAAACTTCTGGAAGCTCATGAAGAACAGAACAGTGAAGCTTACACTGAAGCAGTAAGTCATACCTTTGGGATATGGTGTGCTTTGGAGGTGTATGTTACAGAAGCTTCTTTTTGGGCCTGTAAGTTCTGAACGTGTCTGAGGGTGGTTCCGGCTGCTCACTCCGGTGGGGTTCTCCCGAGGGCATGTGTTTCCTGGCTCACAGGTGGGAGGGTTTCGTTGACTGGTGGCCTGGCTGAGGCTCCAGCTGTATTTAGCTCTGTTTCCTGCCTCAGGTTCAGAATTATTCAGCTGTGAGGCTACTTCTGGAGCAAATATCATATACTGTTACAATTTGCTATTTGAAAATGATTCGATCCATGAATAGTGTAAAACAGATTTAGTTAAAATGTAAACACTCAGTAGTGAGTTTGCTATATTTGTGGCATACAGTTAGTAGAAGTTTTTGTGACGCATGTCTTTGTGTTTCCCCATCTTTTGCTCTCCTGTGTTTAGAATCAGGAGGCTTTCTGACTATCCTCCACTGACAGGTCTACATGGCCCTGCCGTGGTTTGTCACGCTCACCCACTGTGCTTTTGCTCCGTGATAGGACACTGGCTCGCGGTAGTTTTGCTCCTGCACCGCCTGCTGCCACGGGTTCCGTGAGCGCTGGCCCGTTCCTCTCCCCCCGTCAGGCTGAATGCACTCTTCCGGTTACAGTTTTTGCCATGTACATGTTTGCATAGAGAGCAATATAAAAGTACAGAAATAACTTATTACTAGCACCATCAAAACAGTTACAGGATAAGGAAAGCTGAACAGTTTTTAATAAGGAAAGGTGGAAGCTGCAATGAATCCTTTCTCGTTACGCAAGTTGGTCGATTATCACTGTAAGCTTTTGAGCATCTTGGGTCCCTATGGTTCTGTGCTGTGCCACATGGATTTTGTTGGGGTAATTCCTGTTCTTCTTTCCTTACACTAGGTGAAGGAGTTTGACTCAATATCGCGCTTGGATCAGTGGTTGACCACCATGTTGCTTCGTATCAAAAAGTCCATCCAAGGCGATGGAGATGGAGACGGAGACCTAAAATGAAACGTCTGTATCTTCGTGGCATGCAACTCACTCCTCTTTAGTTTTGTCTTAGGGCCAAGTGATCTTTATGGGATGCCTGTGTAATGGCTTATTCTGTTGAAGCTCGCCGTGTCTGTGTCACTGTGGAGCGGCTGAGCGGGGGGCTCCTGCTCGCGCCGCGGTCGTGCCTGCCAGAGTCTACTCATGCTTATCAGTACCCCAGGGTCCCAGAAGCACCTGGGACCTTATTCCTGTGTTTCTGATATTTGCAGAGCCCATGAGGATGTCGCCACTTCTTTATGTTTTTTCTTGCACTCTAGTACCAACCCTTCTGTTCTAATAGATGCTTTGCAAATTCTCTGTACACCGGGCATCTGGATGGATATAAATGTGTGTGCTTAGGGTGGTTATTAGGAATGAGTTTATAACTTCATTAGAAATTGTTGATTTTCGTTCTTTTGTGATTATTTTGATGGTGCTAGTGGTGAATTTCTTTGCTTTTTACATTTTTCTGTATGCTCACGTGTGCATGGCAAAAAATTTAGAGCAGCTGGACTCTGTCAACACCACTTGCATTGTGAGGAAAAGGAACTTCCTGGCAATACTCGCTTCCCTTGTGGGCACATGTCAAGGTGGATTTGACTGATTTCTACTTAAACATACATGCACAGTATGTAAGATCTACGAGAATCAGCATTTTCCCTTTCCCTGAGGAAGTCTCCACTGTTAGTTGGAGTGGAAATCTGTCTTCACGTGAGAATGTTTTCATTGGCACATCCTGTTCCTCATGTCTGTGTTTACACACTTAATGCGTAGAGCTGTCTTCTGTGCACAGCTGTGCAAATCTTGGTCCGGGCTGGGTAGATGATCCCAGTTGAAGCTTGGGAATGGGTGAGGTGGTTAAGGCGGGGTCAGTGTGGTACAGGGGTTAATGTTACACCCCGCTGGGCAAGAACCCAGGCTTTTAGATGACAGTTAGTCTCTATTTTGGCTCTGTGTCTGAACTCTGTCCTGCTCCTTTGGTTTCTATAACATACATATTCTCTCTTGATTTGAGAACTTGATCCCTGCTGCACTTTACATGCTGATACTATACTGTAGACGTGTCTTGTTTCCAGAATCCTCTACATGTTTTTGCCGCCGTGGCTTGTGTTGGAAATGCATGTGCTGCCTGACAGAGCTCTCGGTCCTTCTCAATGCCCCGCCTCCATCTGTGACACCCGGTTACTCGTGCCAAGGAGCACGTAGATGGGTGGTGTTATCTCTTGGGGACGTATTACTGGACAGAAGCAGAGTGGCTGCCGAGCGAGGAGGGGTTGAGGACTGGTGAGGAGGTGGGGTCGGTCGAGGGTGGAGAGGAAGGGGCAGGTCACGTTGGAATGGGCCCTTCGAGGGCCGGTTCTGGGCACACAGGTGGCCGCGAGGACTCACTGGCCTGGCATGGTGGCTGTGTCCATGCAGCTTGTCTGGGGGGCGGGTGGAGGGAATGGGATTCCTCCTTCTTTCTTTACATCCCGGGGGTGTTCCATGAAAGCTGGCCATCACTGAAGGGAACTTTGGGATGGCGCCTGCTAGCACTTCTCCGAGAGTGATCGCAGGGAAGTCGGTGAAGCCAGACCTCGGGTCCCGCGTGCGTTCCAGTAGCAGGGCGTTGTCACACTCGCCAGCCATGGCCAGTTCACTTGTCAAGAGCTGACCTGACCACGTGGAGTGAGAATCAGACGTCTTCCAGAATAGCTTTTGCACCCGTTCCTGCTGCTAGTCATCTCGTTATTGGGACAGCGCTGGAGTCAGTGCCTGGGGAAGAAAGAGTTTTTTATTTTAATGTTTCACACAAAAAGAAAAGTAGCAAAGGCAGCAGCACACCTGCCAGAAGACAGGAGGATGAGAAGAGGGGCACAGTAGTGGAGACTCCCTCCTCCCAGGTCCTGGGTGCACCACACAGCGACTTTCCAGACTTCCAAGTCACTTGTGAACCGAGTAAGATGCTCACTATGTTAGTTGTGCTTTAGCCAATCTGGGGTTCGTTCAGTTGAAATCAGTTTTCTTACAGGAAAGCTTTGCTTTTTGTGGCAACATTTTTATAGCTTGTGTGAATTCCTTTTTTATTTAATCTGAAAACAGTATTTTTGCAGTCGTGACCATGTGTGGTGATGTCACTATAACCAAAGTATATGCACCAGCCCCGTGCACTTACCGTTCCCCCTGGTGTTGTGCATTTCAATGTCCAGATGCAAATGCAAACCTTTGTGACTTGCTTTGGAGGTCCAGCAGCACGGCACGCCCGTGACCTGCCTGCGGCAGCGTGACCGTGGCCAGAGGCAGGCGGCCTGCCCACTGAAGTCCAAGTTGTTCTCAAGCAGGGCATCACATGACGAAGACTAACCCTGTAACGTACACCTTCCTTAGCAGAGTGTTTATTTTATGTGAACCTGTACAATAAATAAAGTGGAAATCCTGAGTAAGACTTTGGCTGGTCCTTCCTAGCTGACGTCAGCGATTGAAAGTGGCTTCCTTTCCCTGGAGGTGCTCTCGAGAGTCAGGCGATGGCTCCCTCTCCCAGCCTCCTGAGCTGCGGTCGTGGGGCGGGTCCAGGGCACCACTGAGGCAGCTTGAGCACGGCCCCTGCACGCCTCTGCATCTCTCAATTGCACCGTGGGGCTCCAGTTGCTGCAGGGTCCACTCGAGGGAGACTTCGCTGGAAGGCTGGTGTGTGTGTGTGTGTGTGTGTGTGTGTGTGCACGCGCGCACACAGAGGGGACGAGCCTGACATTCCCCAAGAAAGTACGGTGGTTGGGGCAGCGTGGGTGTTCATTTAATCCTCCAGGGACAGTAGGTGTGCCTGGAGAGGGGTCAGGCTCACGGACCGCTCGGGCCTGGTGCTCTGGGGAGGAAGGGCGCCTGGAGTTTAAAGTCCTCTGCTTTCAGGACATACCCGTCCTCCAAGGGGCAAGAAAGCTCTGTGTCTCTTTGATGCCCTCTAGGACATTACATTGAAAAGATGGGCAGCCAGGCGTGGTGGCGCACACTTATAATCCTAGTATTTGGGAGGCTGCACCACTTGGAAGGCATACAGACCCTGATTTTTTTTTTTTCTTTGGTCATACTGAGGATTGAATCCAGGGGCATTCTACCTCTGAGCTATACCCCCAGCCCTATTTTATTCTTTTTTAAGTTTTGAAACAGGGCCTAAGTTGCTGAGCCTCTCCTTGAACCTGTGATCCTCCTGTCTCAGCCTCCTAAATACAAGTGTGCACCGCCACGCCCAGCTACACCGATTTTAAATTATATTATTCATGCAACTTAGACTTGTTTCCATTAAGAATCTTCTACAGACCCTGCGTTATAATAATGTAGACACACCAAGAATTGCAAAGTGGACATTTATTAACACATTCAACAGTTTCTTATAGAACTTCTAAAGAAACAAATTCAAGACAAGAATTCTTCCAGTAACAAAATAATAATCTATAGTTTAAATTCCTTCTAATCAGGATGACTTTATTCCATGAAACAGTACATTGGCTGGGCAGGCTCAATCTCCTTACCAAGATTAAAGGTGTGACAGTCTACTCTTTGTTCTGTAAACATGACTAGGATACAAGGGTGTGGTCATAGTAACTCAGTCCTGCGACCTTCAGGAGCAGGTGAGACGCGTCTGTCCAGTGGTGGCCGCACTCGTCACTCAGCGCTGAGGAAGGGCTGCCGGCACTCTGGCAATCTCTGGCAGTGCGGCTGCGTCTTCATCCCAGAACTTAAGGGCACAGTACCTCCCTTTTGGGAAAATCAAAGTGTTTTCACAGCAAATTTAATAAATTAAAAATGTAAGGGAAAAGCAACTAGCAAACAAGAATTCTCCCTCTAAAGCGCTCTTTTAAAATTAGTATGTTTAAAGGTTACTTTCACGTGAATCAAAGCATTTCACAAGCACACGCCACACCGCGGCCCCAGAGCCTAACGTCACGAGTAGCGAATGCAGCCGTCTCTTTCACTGTGACCCTTTCTGAGCAATGCTGAGGTCCAGCACAAGACAGCCGAAGGAGCGTCTGAGCCAGAGTCGCGGGCTCCAGTGATCCACTCGTTAAGGCATCAGATGAGGGTGCTGGGGCTTTCGGTCCTTTCTAGATTCTTACAGGCTCCCAGGGAAACAGTCTGTGGCAATTACTAGCCTGTTTCAACCTCTAGATGTGGAAATGTGGAAGTCTGGGTTTCTGGAAATTACAGAAATAAAGTGAGAACAACCCAGCAAAAGCGACCCTGGGTCCTCAGATTGCCACAGTCACCTCATCTTGCTCCCTGTGAATAACAACTACCCAGTATTCAAGTGTTCCAAAGCCTCTTGCTTCATTTTTCACACCTCTTTGCAAAACAACAACAAAAAAATATTAGTGTATTTGCTAGATTCTTTGGTAGGACAGCTTTTACCTAATTCAGTTTTTAGGAATGAAGCTCATATAGCCACATCTCATTTCAAAAGTTGGTTTTATGACAAACTCACTAGCTGCAGACTTGCTAGTAGAGCTGTACTAAGCTGTGAGAGTGTTCGGCTTGTCATCCCTCTTGGTACCTACACGTGGGGGACTGGGAGGAATGAATGCACTGGTCCATTTCTTCAGTCCCTTTCAAGGGTGTCCAGAGCAAACCTAGTTTGCTTCTCAAGGGAAGAAACAGCTGAAAATACATGCCCCTGGTTTTGTTTCCCCTTGTTAGAAAAATACCTTAAAAGCGTCAGAGAAGTAAATGCACATGGAATATAAGGCAGGGCCAGGCCAGGAAGACCATTCAGAGCCATTTCATGGGCTGGGTTGATGCTCTGGACTCTGCAACCGAGACAAGCAGTGGTCTGAACGTGAAGAGGTCAGGCATGGGAATTACCACCGCTGACGGCACACAGCAGCATCGGGTGAGGCACTCTCACCGCCTCGCTTGTCCACCGTAGCTGACGTGCAGACCGGGGGTTTTAAGGGAATGCTTTAAAATATACTGCGATAAAGTCGAGCACATCGGTAGAAGTCCGAGGACATCTGTGGAGGTCATTCTCGCCCGCATCTTTGCACACGTCTGATTCTTCTTGGCCCCTGGCACGTGGAATACAGCTGTCACACCACACACACACAGCTTGGCACGCAACTGCAAGCTCTTACTCCATACTGGTGAGAGAGTGAAGCTGTGTGGGCACCGAGTCTGTCTGCGGAGTCAGCTCGCCAAGCTCACTGATAGTGGTGGCAAGCAGAGCGTCCCGGGACACCGCCGGGTCACCAGCCTTGCAGGCTGCGTCTGCAGGACCATTCTCGGGGACAGTGGGCATGCCACCTTGGACCACGGCCACGCTGTGGAAATGGCCATTTTCTGCAAAAGACAGCAGCTTGTCGGGAAGCCTGGGGGTTGCATAGTCTTCATCGGGCTGTTCTGTCTTGGGCTCTTCATTCTTGGGTGAGCCATCTACAATGACAAGGAAAGACTTCCACGGAGTATTCTTATCGTGTATCTACAAGTCAAACAAAACAGGAGTCACTGTGCGCCTGTCTGCGTCTCCCGCTACACACACCAGTTACCAGGACATCTACTCACACGTGGGACCTCCTGCACTGACGTCCCTTTGTGACGCCCAGCATCTACCCTCCAGGCCGGTGTTGCGGCATGTTAGAAGGTGCCTTCCTGGGTGACACCAGGCCCTTCCCTCACTCGCCCACTGGACTTCTGCAGAGGAGCCAGGAGGACACCTGCTGCCCCTCCAGCCGCTGGAGGGTGAGCACAGGCACTTCCGGCTGTTCAGAGTTCCGTATCTTACAGTTTGGGTGTGGAAGGGCTTGCATGCAAAGCGTGCCCCCAATGCAGCAAGGTCCACAAGTGGGCATGGCCTTGGGAACTCTACCCCTAAATTAAGTGTGTAAGTGTGTGTGTGTGTGCGCGCGCTCATGCACGCACCCTTAGTTCCCTCTCACTCTGCTTCTAGTGCCTGTGACTAGGAGTGGCTTTTCTCTGCTCCCTGCTTGGAGTGGCAGACTATGGACTGAACCTCCGAAACTGCAAGCCAAATAAACCTTTCTTCAAGTTGTCAGGGGGACAGAAGAGCTGACTACTGCGTCACCCCAACAGGCGTCCCGTCACTTGCCGAGGTGTGCCTCCGGAGGGTGGACTTGTCGGTGAACGTGCGTCCACACGCGTTGCACATGAACGGCTTCTCTCCCGTGTGGATGCGGCGGTGGCGCTGGAGCGCGTTGAGCTGGGTGAACTGCTTCCCACACTGGTCACAACAGTAGGGCCGCTCCCCTGCGGCGGGAGAGGAGAGAACTGTCCGGTGATCTCGAGTCCACCTCATTAAATTTTGTGTTAGTACTCTCAAACAATCTTTCTGCAAACCCCTGGGAAACCTTAGCACTCCCTATAACAAAGGTCATGTCATGAACAGCATAAGGGCCGACTAGCAAGTACCAATCTACCGTCCCTAGAACACCAAGCTATGCCCACACCAGAAACAGGCCAGAATCCGTTCCTGTAGCTCGTATCGCATCTGTAGAAATGACACTCATTCTCCACGGTAATGGAGATGGAGAAGAAACTGACTGAATCTGTGTGCGTGTGTGCTCACTAACACAGGTCGTTATATGTATCTGTACTCTGAGTACGTTAAAATGCACACGTCTGCCCTTTTTGATAAGAACCCCATGCAGCAGAGACTTGCTTGTCCTCCATTAACACACATAAAATGCTCCTACTTTTCAGCTTCTCAGAGCCAGAAACTAGAAATTCTAAAGTAAAAACAACTGTTCAGGCTCAGTGGTGTGTGCCTGGAGACAGAGACAGGAGGACTGCGGGTTCCAGGACAGCCTTGGCATCTTGGCAATACCCTCAGCAACTTAAAAAGATCCTGTTTCAAAATTTTTAAAAAAATTTTTTTTAAGGGCTAAGGGTGTAGTTCAGAGGTAGAATGCTCCTCGGTTCAATCCCCAGTACCAAAAATATAGTGAGACACTGCCATTATGACATATGAAAATAGGCCCTTTTTGTCCTAAAGCTTCCAAATAATTTTCTAGTAAATCCTAAACCCTTTGCCAAACCAAACTCCTCTCCCAGGGACACCGCAGCGATACCTGTATGGACTTTAATATGCTGGTAAAGCGAATTCCGCTGGGCAAAAGTCCTGAAACATATTTCACATTTAAAGGGTTTGGATCCAGTGTGGATTCTATTGTGGTGTTTTAAGTACTCCTTAGAAGCGAAGCTCTTGCCACACGTTTCACACATAAAAGGCCTTTCACCTACATGGAGATGAAGGAAGGTCAGAAACAGTACAGGCATTTAAGACGCATGAGGAGAGCAGACCCACACGCAAAACCTTCATCAGGTAGCACGTTAGAATTTCTAACTCAAATTATCATACAAAATGTATTCACATAAGCAGCTTACAGCTCACTGAAATTTAGTGTAAAATATCCTTGGAAATCCAAGAAACCTTCTGTTAGACTACAAAGAGTTATCATTGACCCAACTCACATTTTAGAAGTATAATCATTCCTAACAAGTAAATAATTTCACAACTTTTTTTTGGAGGACTTTATGGATAATTTTCAAAGAAGTGTTTCTGTGGAGCTCTTATCAAAATAAAAATCTCTCTTAAAAGCAGAGAAAGCTGAGCCGGGCGTGGTGGCGCACGCTTGTAATCCCAGCATTCGGGAGGCTGAGACCGGAGGATCCGGGTTCGCGGCCAGCCTCAGCTACCTAGTGAGGCACTCCGCAACTTAGTGAGACCTGGTTTCAAAAAAATAAAGAATAAAAAATAGGGCTGGGGATATAGCTCGAAGGTAGAATGCCCCAGAGTTCAATCCCCAGTACCAAAAAAAAAAAAAAAAAAAAAAAAAAAAAAAAAAAAAAAAAAAAAAAAAAAAAAAAAAAAAAAAAAAAAAAAAAAAAAAAAAAAAAAAAAAAAAAAAAAAAAAAAAAAAAAAAAAAAAAAAAAAAAAAAAAAAAAAAAAAGCAGAGAAAGCTTACATGGAGTTATTTGTATAACTTCTAGAGTAGCAACTCCAAGCCAGGCATGGTGGCACATACCTATAATCCCAGTACTTGGAAGGCTGAAACAGGAGGATCTCAGGTTAGAAGTCAGCCTCAGCAATTTAGGGAGGCTCTGTTTCAAATTTTTTAGAAAAGGGCTGGGGGTGTAGCTCAGAGATAGATGCCCCTGGGGCTCAATAAATACAAGAGGAGCAACTCCAATCAACTTGACCGGATTGCAGAGCAAAAGTTTTAAACAGCATCTCATTTTTTGTAGTTTAAGTCCTTTATTCTGACAAGTTGGACTTGGCTAGTTAATAGGTTTGTCCCTGATTTCACAAACATCAGGATAAAAAAATTAATAAAATTTCAATACATTACTAAAACAAGATCTTAACACATTAGCATCCTAATTTAACCCTTCAGCATTGTGTGACTGGACACCATCCCCATTCAACCTGGATTAGGCACTAGTTCTGCTCATTCTGCAGTAAGCCACATGATTAATACCTCTTCTCTGTCTTGCCTTCATTTGAATTTGAGGCCTGCATGACACTGCTTAGAAAGAAAACATTTAACCAGAGAAGGAAGGAGATCTGTAGATACACAACAGTCAGGCTCACACCCTTCCACGTAGTGTATAAGACTCTGAACCACGGTCTCTGTGTTGAACCAGAATAAAGACAACCTAGATTTTCTCCCTTGTATGATAAACTATCACAAGATTTTGGAAAATAGGAGATAACCCCACTACCCTACATAACAATTTCTCATATAACAATTTATTTATGAACAGGCTTTCAGTATAGGTGGGATTAACTTATAATCCCTAGCTTAACTGAGCAATTTTAAACTCAACATCCAAGCATGGTCAGTTTTCATGCCAGTCAGAGCTTTGTTCTGACTGGCCCAGGAGGGGATTTACCAGTTTACTGAACCACTTCCTCGTAGTTGGACGAGCGGGTTGCTTACAGTTTGTTATTAAAAATAGCAGGAAGGGGGCTAACGGCATGGTTTTCTCACATTTGGGGCAGTTTTGGGCTAAGCCAGTGGGAACTGTTTCACACCTGCTGACCCCTGAGACCCAAATACCATATCCCACTGCCTGGTGGGGCCAAGGCCACGGCTGCGCCTGTGCTCCATGCGCCTCTATGCCTCTCTTGCTCACCGGAGGGAAAACTCTCGCGTGGCTTTGCACCGCCTTGGTAGACAGCAGCTCCGAGATTATGCGACTGCATTTCCTTCTACAGCTAGGAAAGACATTCATCACAGCAGCACGGGTATTTACCTGTGTGGCACCTCTTATGATAAATCAGCATGTGGTTCTGAGTGAATCTTGCACCACACTCATCACAGACAAAGGGCTTTTCCCCTGTATGAATTCTGAAAGCACAACAGTCAGATGACAACTTAGGGTGTATTTTAAAGCTCACTTTGCAATACAATTCCCACTGTATCCTGCAAAACTCCTGAAGGGACAGGTGCAGAGCCCTATCTCCACTCCCAAGTAAGTGGCTTCTGGATACGGCGGGGAGGTGAACACGGCATTTCCACCGCATCCCGCGTCAGCATCAGTGGGATCACTGGCCGTCAGCCCTGTCTGCTCCCGTGCTTGGCCCTCATGCTGAGGCACACGCAGTGGAGACCACGTCCTGGGTATTTTTAAAAACACTAGAGCGCGTTGTCTAGCACTTGGAAAGCTCCCTCATTTAGTGTGTAATCAGCTTACAAACACCTTAGGAACTACTGCTGACAAAGTACCACAAGACGGATTTTACTATCATTTCCTGACATGACATAACCAGTCTTGAAAGCAGCTCTGCTCCTAAATGCTGGAGGAACCTGGTTTCTGAGTGTTCACAAGCATTTTGACTGCACAGCCGGCACGATGAAGCAAGCAGCTGTGCTTTGCCCCGCTCTTCCTAAACAAGTATTTTATTTTCAGGGAAGGGAGGGGAACTGGAGACTGAACTCAGGGGAATTCTACCTCTGAGTTACACCTCCAGCCCTTTTAACTTTTTATTTTAAAACAGGGTCTTGCTAAGTTGCTGAAGCTGTTCTCAAACCTATAATCCTTCTGTCTCAGCCTCCCAAGTACTGGGATTACAGGCATGCCACCAGCACACCCAGCTACCAAGTATTTTAAATTTATACAGAGTAAAAGGCAATGAACGCCATGGTGCCACTCCAAAGACCAACTGCGGTTTGAGGTCAGACCTAGGTAGAGTAGAAAACTACTTGTTTGGATTTTGACCATATATATTGAGAACTCTAAGGAGACTTATTTAAAAACAGACCATCAAGCTGGGCATGGTGATGCACACCTCTAATCCCAGTACCTGGGAGGTTAAGACAGGAGGTCTGGCAACTTAGCAAGACCCTATCTCAAAATAAAAATTTAAAAAGAGTTGGGGGTGTAGCTTGGAGGTAGACTGCTCCTGTACTAAAAATATAAAAAAGGACCACCACCCACCTACAGTTCAAAAACAAATTAACAAACAGAAAACTGTCCATCTGGATTCTAGAGTTTAAACAGACGGCACTGCTTCCCAAGCCTGAGGATTAACACCGGACCCCAGAAGTGCCCTAGAGGTCCTCTCTCTGGGCTCTTCTACGGGCCATGGCGGCCACATGGGCTTGGAACCCAGGTTCTAATGAAGAATCGGGGAAGAGTGACAGGGAGGGACAGGCCACTGAGGTGGATGGCGCAGGCAGAGACCCTGGGCGGGGCGCCATCGCTCTCTGCAGCAATGGGGGGGCTCTACTCTGGGTCCAGGATTCTGCGTCTGGACACGACAGGAAGACAGTGGCAGTTTCTCACTTGCCCAGTGGTCCATCCCTCAGAGACGACCTCCAACGGGCATTCCAAGGTGTTTCACAAGAGGTGCCCCGCTGTTTGAGGGAAGCAATTATGAAATAGATAATTCAAGTCGGCACGGTGCATACCTGTGATCCCCGCACTTGGGAAGCCGAGACAGGATCGAAGGTTTGAGGACAGCCTCAGCAACTTATTAAGAATCTGTTTCAAAATACATAAGAGCTGGGGGGTGTAGCTCAGAGGCAGACTGCCACTAGGTTCAATCCCTAGTACCAAAAAGAGAATGTCCCTGGGTTTAATCACCAGTACCATACCACACACACACACACACACAAGCTGGATGTGGGGGCTCATGACTGTAATCCCAGTACTTGGGAAGCTGAGACAGGAGGGTTTCGGTTGGAGACCAGCCTCAGCAACTTAGCAAGACACTGTTTCAAAATAAAAAATAAACTTGGGCTGGGTGTGTGGCTCAGAGGTAGAGTGTCCCTGGGTTCAGCTTCCAGTATTTCTGCATGTATAGGTGCATACACACACACACACACACAGTCAACAATGTGAAAGCAGACTATGAAAGCTCGGCTTCCGGGGCCTACCTCATGTGCGTTTTGAGCGCCGACGGCTGGGAGAACTTGGCGCCGCACTCTGTGCAGCCGTAGGGCCGGTCCCCCGTGTGCGTGCGCTCGTGCAGCCGCAGCGCCGTCTTGGAGCTCAGGCCCTTGCCGCACTGGCCGCAGCGGTGCCGCTCGCTGCCGCCCTCGTGCACCTGCACCACGTGCCGCTTCACGTCCTTCTTGCGCTTGAACTTCTTCCCGCACAGGTCGCACGGGAAGTGGCGCTCGCTGCTGTGCACGTGGCGCTGGTGGCTCTTGAGGTTGCAGCGGTTGGCGAAGGTCTGGCTGCAGGTGTCGCAGCGGTACACCACCTCGGTGGCCACACCGTGGTGCTGCTTGACGTGCTTCCGGAAGCTCTTCTCATACAGGAAGGCCTTCTTGCAGAGGGAGCACTGGAAGTTGCTCTTCTTCTTCTCCCCCTCCTCCCCCTCCTCCTCTTCCTCCTCCTCCTCCTCCTCCTTCCCGGCTGCCCTGGGCAGCGCCACCTTGGACTCCCCACCCGCACCGCCACCCTCACTCTTTACAACTGGCTCCGTCTCTGCACCATCAGGGCCCTGGTCCTGGGGCCCCGAGGGGCTCCCAGCTTCCTCCTCCTCACTCTTCTCCTGCTCCCGGAGCCCCCTCGTGTATTTCTTTTTGGGGATCTCTACGAACACCTTTCTTCCCGCCAGCCTTCCGCTGGCTCTTCTGATCTTAGGGTAGGGCAGCTTAGCCACATCTTTCTTCTTGTCCAGCTTCTCCTTGGGCTTCCTCGAGGGCACATCTGGGGGCGTGCCGCTGCCAATGCTCTCCCCTGGGTAGTCCGAGGAGTCCGCCAGGCCGTTGGAATGAGCCCCGTCCCTGGCCACGCTTGCCCTGGAACCCGGAACACCCGCCAGAGAGCCACTGCTCACCTCCGCCTCCTGAGACTCGGAGAAATTCTGCAACTCCAAAAGGACTGACTCTAGCATCTGTTTCTTTAACTGGAAACAAGTTTCCGATAGGTCCAAGCATTTCAGCTTCTCAGCCATTTCCAGCATCCGCTGCACCCGATCTTCTTCCACCTGGACCTTAGCTGTGTAGACAAACTCGAGGAATGAAGCGAAGTCAACAACTTGCACTTCGTTTAAGTAAACATTAGTTCTGGTGCCATCCGCGCTCTTCTCGTTCAGGAACATCTCCTTAAAAAACTTGCTGGTGGCCGCGAGCACTGCTTTATGGGCCATGAAGTCTTCCCGGACACCCTGGTACTCCACGCTGACTGTGACGTCACACAGGTGACCCAGGAGGCGGAGCTCATGCATTTCGTGCAGAAGGTTAAAGGGCGAGGATTTGGATTCCAGCAGCACTGCACCACTTTCCATCTTTCTTCTTGCCAAAAACAGCTTTGAAAACAACCGCGGAAAATAAGACAAGAATTATTTCATGCATGAACAACCACTGAAGTAAAAGGACTACAAATCATGAGGATTAGTTCAGATCTGATTGACACTGATTGACAATCTAGCTTTTCTCATTTAAAGATTCAACTCACATTTCACTTTTTAGCAGTTTTCTGAAGTGAACTGCCCCGATGCACTTTTGTAAGATATTATTTGCATGAAAATAATACTGCTAAGATATCTCCCAATGATAAACATAAATGATTTAAGTAATGAATAGTGACATGCATTATTAAAGTGATCATTTGCTGGGTGTGGTGGCACATGCTTGTAATCTTAGTACTTAGGAGGCTGACACAGGAGGCTCACAGGTTCGAGGACAGTCTCAGCAAGTAAGGAGATTCTCATCAACCTAGCAAACACAGCGGACCTCTGTTTCAAAATAAAAACAGGGCCGGGAGTGTAGTTTCAAGGCAGAATTCGCCTGGGTTCAATCCCCAGTAACACACACACACACATAGCATTTGCTTATCAAGGTCATTTTCTAATTTACTCACAGACACACCCCAGGAGAGTAAGAGAATTTATGGCAAGAATAATAATGTCCAGCTCACTGATGAGGAAACCAGGTAACTGAAGTGAAACATTAGCTGCCACTGTGAGAGCAAACTTTAGACAGTCATTGTTGAAAGCAACTCACTAGATAAAGCATTACTCTCCCTGAGGAAAACTGCCTGGAAAAGCAGTTTACCATCACTCTACTGAAACAATGCAAGTCCCACAGCTGGTTACCTTGAAACAGTAACTTAACCTCCCTGAGGCTCAGGCCCCCTCTGCAGAAATCTCACAGTTACTGTCAATCTTCAATAGATGCTGCAAGTCAAGTGCTTACAGCATGCCTGGAACTTGGCTTCCCGGCACCAGCCAAGGTGTTGTGTTGTGGTGGTCCCCATTTCATGAGTAGGGGAATAACAAGGTAACCAAGTGAGTGGTTGGTGGAGACTTGAGCCCGGGCCTGAAACTACTCAACACAGCCCTCACCTGGGCCCACCAAATGCGAAGAGCGGCCTTTACCCTGGATCTTTCCACCACAGTCACAGGCAGATTTCCCAGCAGCTGCCCCTACGCCTCCATCTTCACTTCTGGTTTGCCCAGCTACCCTCTGCAGACACCCTCTCCTCCAGGTGCACCTCGACCTTCTGCTCTGGAAGCAACCCTTCCTCTTTCGAGTTTGCTTTGGTCCCTGGTCTCCACCCCCCCCCCCCCAAACGCTCACCTTCCTTCTAACCCTGCACCCAGAGCCTAGCTATCACCTGGGATTCAACCTGTCTGCAGCAGGACTTTGTCACCGACTCTGAAAACCCAGTCTCCCCACTTCCTGTCCCATTCAGTGACGCGGTTCACCACATCCACCAGCCCTCAAACTTGGGAAAGACTGACCTCTCAGCGCAACCATAGAAGCAGCACCTAGGAGGCTGGCTCAATGTCGCCTGAAGGAGACTCTATCACAGAGAACAGAAGGCTGAGGAAGCCTAAGTAAGGGATATGCTGGGGTGGGGAGTAGAGTTGGGGCGGGGGCTTCCCAGTGGCCTGCTAGGGACCCCAGCCTAGGGAGAAAAGGATGCAGACGCCCTCTTAGGCCGATGCCACATCGCCAGCCCTGACTTCCCCAAACCTCTGCCGAATGCCCCTCAGGGGACGTGAGTCCTTAACGGGCGGATTGGGGGCGACTTCTCCGTCTGCACGGTGGGTTCTGGGCCCGATTCTCTAGCCTGCCTACCCGGGGCAGGCAGTGTCCGTGCCCAGGGACTGCTGCGGCCTGGTGACAGCTGCGTGTCCCAGGGCACCTCAGTGGCAGCCGGGCCGCCTCCCGGTGCGCCGAGCGTCTGCACCGACGCCCGCAGGCAGGCCCCGAGCCTCGGCGACCCGCTCTCCGCAGCCAGGCCGCCGCGCCCCGGTCCTCCCTCCGGGGATGAAGCCGGGTCGCCCCCGCCCCGCCGCGGCATCGGAGGCCACACTGCAGTCGGGTCGAGCCCCTGCTCTGCCGGACGCGCCCTCCTGGCGGGGATCCGGGGCCGCGTGGACCCGCCATCCCCACTTCCCAGAGGCCCCGTTCCTCCGGAAAGCTGGCGGACGCCGAGGGACCGCCTCGGCCCGCGGGCAGCGTACTCACCTCGCCGCCGGCGCCCCAGACGCGGCCGCCCCTCGCTGCACCAGGCCTGCAGGAACAGCCGGCTCGGCGGGCGGGGCGCCCCGCCACGGGCGCCGCTGATTGGCCGCCGAGGGTTCCGCCCCGCCCCCGCAGGCCCCGCCTCCTCAGGGACGGACGACGGGATGCGCGCGCACCTCGGCTGCGGAGGCCGCTAGGACAGAGCTACGACATCTGACGTCTGCGGGGCTGGTCGCTACGGACTGGCCGCCCGGGATTACGTCACTTGCCATGAGCCAGATCCCGCGCCTGCGCAGTGCGCAGCAAAGGGCGGCTCTGGGCCGGGGGCGGAGCCAGTCGCGAAGAT
This sequence comes from Graphiurus murinus, assembly GCA_004027655.1. NCBI lineage: Eukaryota > Metazoa > Chordata > Mammalia > Rodentia > Gliridae > Graphiurus > Graphiurus murinus. Next base: position 47,012 of record PVLC010007978.1, read on the forward strand.
CCGATGGACTTCCGGCACCGTAGTCACGACCTGTCTCCTCCAGCCGCTGGGTCCGGGGCACCTGCAGCCTCTGGCCCACAGCCCGCGCACCACTGTTCCCTCTAAGAGGCGCGCAAGTCACCCCGCCGGGCCGCGTCCGCGCGTGCGTCGCCGTGGCCACGCCGAGGGCAGCCTGGGACCTGCTGCGGGGAGCGGCGGCGGACCCCACCCCCGGGCCGGAGCCAAACCTCGGCGTCTGCGCTGCACCGGAGATCCGCCTCATTGTTCCATACGGAGCTTCTCCGAGGACTCCCAGCTCTTCCACGGAAAACGCAATATATGTTCTGAGATGCTTTGAGTCTGCTTGAAATATGTTTCCACCGACCCCAACTAAAACTCCGCTATGAAACCCGCCTTAAACCAGACCTCCACGTCTCGTCTCTGTAAATCCTGATGTTACCTTCCCAACCACTACTAGTGCTTTGCGATGTCGTGTTCCCCCTTACCGCCACCAGCTATAAACTCAGCCTTCTCTTACCAGCACGCCGTTAGGTAACTTTGAGGAGTGAAAGGGCAAATGCCAATTTAAAACAAAAAGGCCTAAGTATCCCAGTGGAAAAGGAGACTCCTTCCCTCCCTTTTCTTGGAGCCTTTACTTTAGAAAACTTGTTAGTGCTGTGCTTTCTCCTCTCTTTGAAATGTGTACAAATCCTTTTGAATGCAAGCTAGGCCCTTTGTTGGCTTCATGACCTGGAAATGTCTTTCTCTAAGTAGGAGCCTTCTCCTGGAACATGTATCAGAGCGAGCGAGCGAGCGAGCTCTTATCCCGGCTTCTGCTGCGGGAGGATAGGAGCCAAACTTCAGTGGGCAGAACTATCTACTGCCATCAAGATAGGAAAAGTACCCCCCCCCATAAACCCAGTTAGCTAAACATAGATTCACTCCAGTTACCAGGACTAGGTATCTTGGACATGCACATAACAGGTTGTGTCTGCTTGGCTGTACAAAAAGGTGAGGTTGTGTTTGCAGTCTCGTAGTGGGTTACATTCGAGTCTGTTCGTTTTGAATAGGAGCTCTCACTGCATTGTTCAGGCCTCCCTAGTAAGTACATGCCCAACTTCTAGTTTAAAGTTTATTCTGTTTTTTTATTGGTTTTTTAAGTGGTGCTAGGGATTGAGCCTAGGGGCATTCTACCCTTGAGCAACATCCCAGCCCTATTTTATTTTTTATTTGGAAACAGGGTCTTGCACAAATTGCGGAGGGCTTTGCTAAATTGTTGAAGCTGGCTTTGAACCTGTGATCCTCCAGTCTCCACCTCCCAAGTACTGGGATTACAAGGGTGTGCCACCATTCCCTGCTTTTTTCTTTTTCCTGAGGTACTGGGGATGGAACCCCATTGTCTGTAAGCTGCTCTGGCCATTCAGACTCCAGAAGGTTCATGTCCTGCTTTGTCGGGCTCCCTTGAGGTGCATACCCTCTGTCCAGGCTTGCGGGGAGGAATAGAGCACCCCAGCTCGCCCTCGGAGGGAGTGGGAGTGTTTGAGATCCCAAGCCAGAGGCTCTCTCCCTCCAAACGTTCCCATTTCCTTCCCCCTCTACTCCACGTGGCTGTGCTTCCTCACATCTTCCTAGAGACAGTGTTCAGTGTGCCAGGGTCTCAGACAATTCCCCACATGGGTGCAGACCCTCTGGTTTTGCCACGTTTTACTAGTGTCTCAGCTGAACTGCTGGCTCAGCTTGTTACACACAAGTCTGTAATACTTGTTCGGCCACTCTAGGTGTGTCACAGACTGCAATTAGAGTCATGTGTTGTTAACGACGGACACGTTCTGAGAAGTTTTTAAATCGATTTTGTTGAGTGAACATCAGAGTGTGATTTACACAAACTAAGACTGGTTAAGACATAGGTGGTATAATTTTCTGGAACTACAGTCGCATATGTGATTCAGTGCTTGATTATACTTAGCTTGTCATTTAATGTCTCCTGCTTTGATTAGGGGGCCCTGGAGTGCAGGAAACGTGCCTCAGCCTCCTCCTGTTCCCCAGAGGCTGTGGAGGAGCCACCCGTGCAGTAGAGTGAGCCAGGCTAGTGCAAATCTTTGTCCTCACTTGGAATTAATAGGCAGTCCACAACACAAACCCCAACTGATGACGGCTCAAGATGAGGTCTATCTCTCTCATTTGAAGAGAGAAATAAATACTGGCATTACTGGGCATGGTGGCAGATGCCTATAAACCTAGGATTTGGAAAGCTGAGACAGGAGGATGACAGGTTCAAGGCCAGCCTCCGCAACTTGGGTAAACCCTTAGCAATTTATCAAAACCCTGTTAAAAAAAAAAAAAAAGGAGCTGGGTATATAGCTTGGAGGAAGAATGTCTGTGGGACCATCCCCAGCACAAATAACAAAACCTGTCTTGGTGGTTTCACAATAGCCAGCCCCAAGGGAGCCTGTCTCCTTTTAGCTTGACAGGATCCCACCTCTGGGTACAGCTGAGCTGTCTTTTACCCAGGACCAGTGGTCTGCCCATCATTAGCTGCTTCTAAGCACCTCGGAGAGGAAGAAGCAACTGTTGAAGCAAAATCCCTCCAGTCCAGTCTCTTGGCTTCTACTTCACATGTCAAACCTAGCTGTCAAATAACTGTAAAGTCAAGTCTTTCACGTGGATTCCGTTCTTTTTTTTTTTGCAGTACTGGGGATTGAACCCAGGGGCAGTCTACCTCCGAGCTATACCCCCAGCCCTATTTTTTATTCTTTATTTTGAAACAGGGTCTCCTTAAGTTGTGGAGTGCCTCACTAGGTAGCTGAGGATGAACCTGGATTCTCCTGTCTGAGCCTCCTAAATGCTGGGATTACAAGCGTGCGCCACCACGCCCGGCTTGATTCTGGTCTTTCAAAGCGTTGGGGGAGGGGAGCAGGATGTGTCTGTGCTACTGCAGGTATCAGGATCCTCTGATATCCTCCCTCAAGACCCTATCCCAGACCTAGCCGACCGACAGCAAAGAAAACCTCACTGGGGAAACCAGTGAAGACCAACAGATGCCATCTGTTGATGAAGAGATGAGGGGCCCTCCTACAAGGCTTCCTATTCTTTCTTTATATTGGAGAAGTGTAAGTAGCTGAGGCTGGCCGTGAACCCGGATCCTCGGGTCTCAGCCTCCCAAGTACTGGGATTACAAGCATGCACCAACACGCCCCACTAGTAGCTTTTAATTCTAATGTTTACCCAACCTCAGTGCTGCTTTTCCAAAGCAGTGGTCACTTCCTCTTCAGGTATCACTTAACTTTCAGCTTGGGTGCAAAGGTAGGGTCTGGCCATCTGTTAGTGATTCTGATGTACCCTACAGAAAATCACACATTTAAACAACCAAGGTGCTTGTGGAAAACGCCAATGCCCAACCCTACGCTCAGAGATCTGGTGTAGCTGATGTGTGTGGGGGGTGTGCATTGCTATAACCCGTGCGTACAGGTGCCCGGGGTAGGTAGGCACTCCTCTCGGGACTGCACACCTCTGCAGGTGCTTCTCCAGTGACGTTTTGTTTGCTACTGGTGTGCTAGGTCTGGGATGGGGTTCTTAGTTAGGACATGGGAATGGGTGAGTTCGACAAGAATCCTGATGCGTGCAGGACCCCAGGGCAGTGTCCTGATGCCATTCTCCTTCTCTACCAAGTTCAGCCTTCCTCTCCTCCTCCATCCTCAAACCCTGGTCCTCAAGCCCAGCGTGGGGGCGCACACTTGCAATCTCAGTACTTGGGAGGCTGACAGGAGGATTGAACGTTCTCAACCAGCCTCAGCTACTTAGGCCCTCCGCAACTTACTGAGAGGGTGTTTCAAAATAAAGAATAAAAAATAGGGCTGGGAGTGTAGCTTGGAGGTAGGATGCCCAAGTTCAATCCCCAGTATGCACCCCCTCAACACAAATCCAGAAAACCTCATTCTCATAGCCTTATTTTTCTCTACCAAGTTCTGCCTGCTTCTCCTGTTAGTCAAAGGCATCAGGCAAAGGAAAAGAAGCAACATTTGTATTACTTTATTTGTCAGAATTTCCAGAATCAGGTTCTCTACCGGACAAATAGAAAAATAGAAAAGTTTGCTACTTTTAAAAGGCATCTATAACAACGAGTATGTACTCAGGAAAGAGGCTCCTAGGGCTCAAACACCGAAGAGCTCAGGCTCCGCCCGTGTCGCCAGCAGCCTTACTGCCAACAGTAGAAATGAAGTGTCCCCAGGTCCTGAGTTTGAGACGTGTCTGTCTTGCTGCTGGGGTCCAGGCGCCGTGGCCTCCCCGCCCCACTAGCTGGCCCAGTCCTGGAAGCGGAAGCAGTCACTCGCTATTTTCCACACCGTGTTGCTGGGCGAGGCCTGGGCGGTCAGGATGAAGTTCTGGTTGAAGTTCCGTTGTTTGTTGCCCTCAAACTTCACTGTTCCACAGATTACCACCAGCACGGTGGTCTGGCTCGGCGTGGCTTCATCGTGAACAGGCTGGCAGTCCACCACGTTGATTTGGAACTCACTGGAAGGCAACATCTCAAAGAACTCACTCAAGGACTCCTGCCCGGACACGGCGTTCCCATTCCAAACCATGGTGGCCGTGCCCATGTAGAGGCGGGCGAGCAGCCGCCGCCGCTTATCCATGGTGGAGTAGTAGACGTTGACGAACTCCTCCGCCGCCCTGCAGGCCTGGTCCACGTAGGTCTTGAAATCCACGGAGGCCATCTCCGCTCACGCAGAGGGCGTCTCCTCTGAGCCGGGGGCTGTAGGGCACCAAGGTTGGAAAGAACTCGTGTGACTGCCCGCGTTCACTCTGCCCTGACCGTCCTCCTTTTCTACTCATGCCAATAGTTACAAACTGCAGAGGCGACTCTAGGCCCAGACTGTAGCCCATGCTCAACCTTACTAAGCCGGGGTGTGCTCCCTGTAGAATGGCACTATCTCAGCTGTGGCGCACTTGAGACATCAAGGGCTACCTACCTGTTCAGGTCACTGTGCTTTTTAAAAGTCTCGTTTTATTAAATAGAGTATACCTGAGGACAGAAGGCCACTCTTTCAGACTGGAGGCTTTCTGTCAAAATCTGGTCAAGTGTGACTGCCCTGGAGAAGCAGGGAAACTACCTATCCTGTGTAAAGAAAGTGGGCCAGGTTGGAGAGAAGGATGGTCACTGGCCCAGCATAAACCCATCACCTGGAGAGGGCTATCATGAGCTTCCCCAACAAGGACTGGAGGCGGGAAGAGAGGCAGATTTATTATTAAAAGGGAAAGAGCAACTGCCATGGGGACTGGACCAAAAATGGCAGCCATGGTCCCTGTGACACACTATACACAGTAAAAACAATGGAGACCAAGCAGGAATCAGAAGGGAGGGTGCCTAGCTTCTAGCACAAATACCCACTTCCCAAGTCCTGTGGACCACAGTGCCACAAGAGAAAGAGGTTCCAGGGGGAAAAGGGTAGACACAATTAATGTCACATTTCAAAAAAGAACCCCAAACCACAGAGAAACACCTTTTCCCTATAACAGGTACAACTGGTATTCTTTTTTTTCCATGATTAAAACACCCTACTTAAAAAAATAAAAATCCACAAGAGGACACTGCTAATATAATGGCTATAATTACATTTAGAAGTTGGGCGTGGTGGCACACTTCTGTAATCCCATTACTTGGGAGGTTGAGACAGAAGGAGTGCAGGTTCCTGCCAATCTCAGCGACTTAGCAAGGCCCTCCAGAACTTAGTGAGACCCTGTTTCAAAATAAAAAAAATAAAATAGGGCTGGGGTGTAACTCGCAAGTAGAATGCCTCTTGGTTCAACCCCCAATACAAAAAAGATAATACATAAGTTACATTTAGATACAAATCGTGGATAATTTTTTCATTTCAAAGTCCTTAACTTTTTTTTTTTCTTAGTATCAGTTTATGAATCAGACAGGATACTTCACATAGGGCTGGCAAAGAGCCGGAGTGAGCTGGTCCTACAAATGGGTAGTTAAGAGCCAACCTGAAACGCGGTTCTTCCCATTCCTCCCACAGATCTCAACGTTAAGCCTCAACAAACATTCTGAACTGCTATTTGCTGAATGCTTTCTACAAATTCCCTCATTTACTGGTCACTACAAATAGGAGAGAAGAGTGCTACTACAACAATTTAACAAGCGAATAAACAACTCGTACCCTCCCGACATCTTCTCTAGGGCAGTTAGGGGCCTTGGAAATGCTGTCAAGGCTACGCTGTCCTATTATTTGCTTGTGAGCTCCAGCACTTCTGAACCAAACACAGGACTGCTGGCTTGGAAATTTCCTTCCAGGGGCCACACTTCTCTGTGGTTGGGACTCCCAACCGTAACTCCTCCCTACCCGCATGAGACCCTCCCTCGCCTCCACGTTCCTCCATCCCTGCCCCCGGCTCACATCTTCCCAGCAACATCTAACAATTGTGCTACCCTCTCCCTCCGGGATTTCCAAAGAAATGGCCATCTCCACTTCTGGTTCTCAGTTACCTACGGAACCTGCCCATTCCACCGCCCAGAGCAGAAGAGAATAAGAACGAAACGAAGCGGGGTAAGAAAGGCTGCGAGGGCCCCGCCGCCCCTCTCCGGTCCGCATGGTGCGCCCCGCGCACAGGCCTGGCTTCCAGCAGAGGTTCTCACCGACACTCGCCCGCAGCGCGCTCCCCCGGGCCTCGCCGCTCCACTCCCCGGCGCCAGGCACACCCCGCCGCGCGTCTCCACCGGCGAAAGCCCAGCGCGCAGCGCAGACACCACGTGGGAACCAGGCCCCTGGCTTCGTCCTTGACAATGGGAGGGCGAGAGTCGCATGTGGAGGGGTCCCGGCGCCCCCGCGTCCTCCGTGCGACCCCGGCGGCCCGGCGGCGGCCCCCTAGCTGCGCCGCGACGTCTCGGCCGGCGCCAGTCGCCCCACCGGCGTCAGAACGCCCGCCGCGCGGGCCGCGCTCCGAGGGCGGGTCGCGGAAGGCGGCCGCTGGGCCTCGGGGCGCCGGCTGCTCCGCCACTCGCGTAGGGCGGGGGCGCCGCTCTTCTCCCCGCCTTTTCCTCCCGGAGGCTCCGCCCGGGTCGCCCGGATCGCAGAGGGGGGGAACGACTCCGCGCTCCCGGCCGGTTCCCGCGCGCACGGCCCCCACGCTCTGCGCAGGTGCAAGCTTCCTGGTTCCGCCTCTCGGTTATGGGCAGTTAGATCCGCCAGTGCGAGAGCGGGCCGGAAGACTAGCCCCGCCTATGTGTGGCTCAACGGAACCGCGGCTTCCGCCGAAGAACTTTCCCAGAAGACATCGGCAGTTAGGAGGATCTCTGATTGGATCACACGTCCAAGACCACGCCCCCTGAAGGGGAGGGCGGGATCAGCGCTCCCCAGCTGGACTGCTTGGCCAGGCAGGCCGGGGACGGTGTGCGGGGTAACTCGAGGCTTCTGCTCCAGCTCTTTCCTGTAATGTATTGCAGGAGCTCGTGAAACTTGGTGCCGTTACGGACCCCACTGAGGCTGTCAAGCGGACTTAGCAGGTGGGGCGCGGGGAAGGAAGAAATCCGCCGAGAGCGAAGCCGCCTTGAAGTCTGCTGGTCAAGTACCGGAGCCCATCACTCCCCGTAGTTGTAATCACTTGGTTATCCCGATGGCCACCTATAGGAGAAGTAGTGGGAGGCGTTGCGGGTGTGGGTGACCAGGCTGAACAGTGACATAAATACTCCCGAGAGAAACATGGCAGTTTCCTTACAGTGTCCTGAGAGTTGAAGGCGCCCGCGAAACCGCCTGGTGCTAACTCTGGCCAGAGCTTGGTTGTGACGGTAATTTGGAGTACCAGCATCGACACTAATTGCATTCCGGCTAACCTGGAACCAGAGCTGCAGTTTTACTGAATGTTAAGAACAGGCTTGACAGAAGGAAACCATGTAGTGTGGGAACTTGGAAGACTGCTAAGTGTGGCAAAACGCCTTTGTTTTCTTCACATATAAAGATCTCAGTTTCACCTGCTGGTCTGAGAGGCCAAATAATTCCTTACGATGCTGGGAGAACCCTCTGAGCAAAGCGAGGTTAAATGAAGCAGTTTAGCCTCTACTTTCTTGACATCTCTGTGGCTCCCTTTGCTTCCTTCCTTAGAGAACCCTTGCTCTCAGATTTCAGGGCGACTGCAGTAACCAGGTGAGCTATTTGATACAGTCCACTCCCACTTGCATCAAGTAGGTGAAAAGCTACAGGATAAATGTGCATCTTTGGGGCAGTAGTCACACCAAAATGGCGTTATAAGTCCCCAGGGCCGAGATATAGGGTTTGTTGCACAAAATCCAAATCGCAGCATCTGTGGAATGAGAATGAGGGTCGACTTACTGCTTGCCCAGTGGGTTGGTGTCATAGTTATAGCCCTAAATGTCCTCTCGTGCCCCATCCCCTTTTCCTTTCTTTCTCATAACTCCTTGGGGTTATCATTCATTATTCCTGGTTGTACTGATAAGGAAGCTGAGAGACACATAACCAGGCTGGAGTCACAGAGTCCATTTAAAGCTAGAAAAGCTGGTTCAGAGAGCATTTATCCAGCTCCTAGGACGTGTGAAAACACGACTTTAACCATGCTAGGCAGCAGAGCCACAGCAGGAGGAAAGGAGGGCAGGGATATTTCACAGGTATGTCTGCAGCCTCTAACATGCCTGAACTATAGCAGCAGCTCAGTAAATACAGTTTGAATGAACGCACAGACCTGAGTCCAAGTTATCGCTCTCTAACATTCCAGTGGAGATGAGCTGTCCCCAACAGCTACTTCTGGAAGAAACCTGGTTCTTATTCCCTCTGTGGTCCTTGAGTTTGGGGAAGGTAGAGACCCCTAGGGGACTATACCACTGGCATTGTAGGCCCTGGGCATAGTTGAGAGTGCCAGGAGGCCCAAGTATGGCCACAGAGCCCAGAACAGGTGTTTGCCAAGGGATTCTGGGAAAGGAGCCTTTTCTCACTCCCCTCCTGGACAAGTGTGTGGATAGTGCTGCGGCAGCCATCTTGCCGCCCTGTCAGCACTGTGATGACTGCAGGAAACTGAATCAGCCCTGGGATTTGAACCTGCAATTTCAAGAGCCACTGTTGCAAGTTGAACTAAACATAGTTACAACTTGTCTAGTGTACCCTAGAGCATTTGCAGGGTGATCCTGGTGAGGTGTTTACTCTTTAACTTGCAGTTTCAGGAGCCACTGTTGCAAGTTGAACGTAAACATAGTTCCAACTTGTCTAGTGTATCCCAGAGCATTTGCAGGGTGATCATGGTGAGGTGTTTACTCTTTAACTTGCAGTTTCAAGAGCCACTGTTGCAAGTTGAACATAAACATAGTTGCTCACACCTTGGCTAGTGTATCTGAGAGCACTAGCAGAGTGACCTGGTGAGGTGTTTACTCTTCTGGGGCTCAGCTACCGCCTCTACAGTGGGGACAAGAGCAGTGCTGTCTCCTGAGGCTGACACAGAGTGAAGGAAACAGCATGTGGGGAGGGCTTCACGTGGAGCTGAGCCCGGAGCAGCATCCAAAAACCGTCAGTGCGGCAGAAGGCAGAATTGTGTGCTGACATCTTGCATCAGCAGCGGTGTCCTCAGCTGCCAACAGCCCCTCCAGTGTCAGCTTTTAAACTCGGGACAAGCAGATCGACAAATTGGTAGGATTTGTCACCAAATCGCAGGTGCTTCTTCTGAAGATGAGCTGGCTGTAGCAGCTGGGGCACCGCTGGTTCATGTGCAGCGTGGAGCTTGTCCAGGGAGGAAGGGCGCATCTGGCTGCACGCAGAGTCCCTGGCGCTCTGAAGAGGGTCTGACGTCTGTAAACACGGGATTGACGTTCTCCCCATCGTCAGTGTCTTTCTCGGGGGCAGGATCTCAGCGGTACTCACTTGCCATGAGCGGCTTCGGGACTCGGAGCTGCTCCGTCCCTGAGCCGTTCTGAGCGGTGGTGCCTCTGACGTGCTGTCACCTAAACACATCTTTCTCTCCCCACCTCCGCCATACCTGACAGCCGCTGTGGCCCAGGTTGAGCAGGGACCGTGTTTCTGTAAGCTCAGCTGGGGACTCCGCTTTTGGGACCTTGGGGATCATAGGATAAGCGGACCCTATGGGTTCAGACAGTGTCTTGTGAAATCTGAGTTCCATTTCTCTGTCCCTCAGTCACTACCTTTGTAAAATGGGAGTGTGGACTCTGTAGACATATATTAAAAAAATTTTTTTTCACAATACTGGGTATTGAACCACTGAGCTGATTCCTCAGCCCCTTCTGTTTCTTTTTTGAGACATCGTGTGGCTAAGTTGCCCAGGCTGGTCCTGAACCCACAAGCCTTCTGAGTAGCTGGGATTGCAGGCCTCTGTGGACGTGAAGTCTCCGTGCCTTGGGGAGGCTCACCGGGGGCATCTGCCCCACCTGCAGTGACACCACTGCCTGAGGAGGTTCTGGGGTTCATTACCTACATATGGGGCGCCATAGCCTCTCCCCAGGCACCCACCAGCTGCCTGGGATTGTGGGAGGGGTCCGACAGAGCTACCCAGCCTCTGTGGAGTAGAATGGACCAGGGATATTTAGCAGTGTTCTTTGCAAGACACGAGCCAATTTTGGCTGGTTTAAGCCAAAGAGTGTTTGCAGATGCTTGCAGAGTTGACAGCAGGCATTGTCGAGGTGGCTCCTGGGACTGTGGGACAACCTGACAGCAGGTGCTTAGGGGCTGCGGGGACTGACCGAGCCGGAACTGGTTCTCAGCCGGAGTCAGATTCCCGGGGACAGCTGGACTGGCCCAGCTGTGCCGAGTGTCTCTGCCTGCAGGACACGTGGAAGCACGTGGGGGAGGGAGTTTCCCATGGAAACGGGGTGGAGGGGCTATCCCCAAGGAGCTGCAGGCTTTTTGTTTTGTGTGTGAAAGAGGGGTACTGGGGATGGAACTCGGGGGCCCTCTACCACTGAGGTATGCCTCCAGCCCTTTTTACTTTTTATTTTGAGATAGGGCCTAAGTTGCTGAGGCTAGCCTCCAATCTGCAATCCTCCTGCCTCAGCCTCCTATGTCCTAGGGATTACAGCTGTACATCACTGTAGCTGGCTTAGGAGCTGAGGTGTGGCCACGTGACCAGAGAGAGGAGGGCTGGAGTAGTACACACACACACACACACACACACACACGCACGCCTGCTTATGTGTGCGCACGCATGCCCCACATGTGTACCTGCTTATGTTACCACACACACATATGCAGCGTGCACACGCATACATGACGGACGCACACATATGAAGTATGGCTACCTAGATGCCCAGTGGTTTCTCACTTCTTATGGTGACAGATTATATTTTCCAAAAATGATCACCAAAGTATTTCTGGTCTCACCTGTACCTCAGAAGCGCTCCGCACCATCCCTGTCCCCACGCCGAGGCTGTTTCGAGTCCCCTCGCCTGGCTCAGGCCTGCGTGAGTCCAGAGGGAAAGTGCTACTGGCTGTCGAGGTTGGATCATAAAAAGAGGTGCAGCCCGTGCCACTCGCCTGGCGGGCTGAGCTGCCCCCCCACAGCCGGTTCCCAGAGAGGGGCCAGCTCTGACGGGTCCCCTTGGAAGTGCACCTGGGGCCTTGCTCAGGCAGCGCCAGCCGAGCCCCACCCAAAGAGCAGGTCCCTGCATGAAATAAATGGCTGTTGTCGTGTTTGGGCCACTCAGTCCACACGAGTCCAGCTCACTGCTGTGCTTCGGCTCTGCGCTGTGGTTCTGCCTCCGCTCCAGAAGGAAGTCCCAGGGCCGAGGTGCCTCCTTTTTTTTTTTTTTTTTTTTCTTTGCAGTACTAGGGATTGTGCTTAGAGCAGTCTACCTCTGAGCTACACCCCCAGCCCTATTTTTTATTCTTTATTTTGAAACAGGGTCTCACTAAGTTTTGGAGTGCCTCACTAGGTAGCTGAGGCTGGCCGCGAATCTGGATCCTCTGGTCTCAGCCTCCACTCCCGGCTCCTCCTTTTTAATTTGTGTCTCTATGAGCTGGGGTTGTCTCTTACTCCCAGAAAGACCTTGCAAACAGTCCCCTGAGGCCTTCCAAGGTATGGACACCTCCAAGAGCCACTGCCAGAGGCTGGCTGGCTCCCTCCTGACCTCTGCAAGTGGGTCAGCTGGGCAGGGAGGGCCACGGGAACCGCACCTGAGACTAGGTAGATCCAGGGACTAGGTAGCTGCGTTCCATCTGTGAGCGGGCGCAGGCTGGGTCAAGGCAGCAGGAGCAGGTGGCCGTGTGTGACACCAGGATTTCTATTGTCGAGACAGGATACTTGAGAAAATCAAAGATGGGGGGTTTATTTTGCCCCAAGGTTTCAGAAATTTCAGTTCATAGCTGGGAACGGTGGCGCATGCCTCTAATCCCAGTGCTTGAGATACTGAGACAGGAAGATCACAAATTCAAGGCCAGCCTCAGTAACTTGGTGACACCCTCAGCAAGTTATGGAAACCCTGTTTCAAAATAAAAAATAAAATAACGTCGGGTGTTATACTGCACATCTGTAATCTCAGTACTTGGGAGGCCGAAACAGGAGTATCATAGGTTCGAGGCCGGTCTCAACAACTTGAGCAATTTAGCAAGACCCTGTTTCAGAGCAAGAAAATTTAAAAGGCCTGAGGATGTAGCTTGGAGGTGGAATGCCCCTGGGTTCAACCTCTAGAACCAAAATAAATAATAAATTGTGAATGTTCAGTCCATGGTTGTTTGGTTTTGATACCTTTGGGCCAGCTCTGAGGCAGAACAGGGGATGTGTGTGTGTGTGTGTGTGTGTGTGTGTGTGTGTGTGTGTTGCTCACCTCACAACAGCTCAGAAGCAGAGAAAGATGAGGGGCCAGGGTCCCAGTGTCCCCTTTAGAGGACATCTCTATGACCCTGCTTCCTTTCACTACATCTTTTCTACTTAAGAGTCCACCATCTCCAAATGGTGCTGCAGCCTGGGAACCAAGCTTTTGGGGAACATTCAAGAGCTGATCTGAGCCGGGCATGGTGGCTCACGCTTGTAATCCCAGCATTCGGGAGGCTGAGACCGGAGGATCCGGGTTCGAGGCCAGCCTCAGCTACCTAGTGAGGCACTCCGCAACTTAGTGAGATTCGGTTTCAAAATAAAGAATAAAAAAATAGGGCTGGGGGTGTAGCTCGGAGGTAGAATGCCCCTGAGTTCAATCCCCAGTACCACAAAAAAAACAAAACAAAACAAAAAAAAAACCCTTTAAGCCGGGCGTGGTGGCTCACGTTTGTAATCCCAGCATTCGGGAGGCTGAGACCGGAGGATCTGGGTTCGAGGCCAGCCTCAGCTACCTAGTGAGGCACTCCACAACTTAGTGAGACTCGGTTTCAAAATAAAGAATAAAAAAATAGGGCTGGGGGTGTAGCTCGGAGGTAGAATGCCCCTGAGTTCAATCCCCAGTACCACAAAAAACAAAAAACAAAACCAAAAACTTTAAGCCGGGCGTGGTGGCTCACGCTTGTAATCCCAGCATTCGGGAGGCTGAGACCGGAGGATCCGGGTTCAAGGCCAGCCTCAGCTACCTAGTGAGGCACTCCGCAACTTAGTGAGACTCGGTTTCAAAATAAAGAATAAAAAAATAGGGCTGGGGGTGTAGCTCGGAGGTAGAATGCCCCTGAGTTCAATCCCCAGTACCACAAAAAAACAAAAACAAAAACAAAAGAAAACCTTTAAGCCGGGCGTGGTGGCTCACGCTTGTAATCCCAGCATTCGGGAGGCTG
>PVLC010007979.1:0-60701 GCA_004027655.1 Graphiurus murinus
TTTTTTTTTTTTTTTTGCGGTACTGGGGATTGAACTCAGGGGCATTCTATCTCCGAGCTACACCCCCAGCCCTATTTTTTATTCTTTATTTTGAAACCGAGTCTCACTAAGTTGCGGAGTGCCTCACTAGGTAGCTGAGGCTGGCCGCGAACCCGGATCCTCCGGTCTCAGCCTCCCGAATGCTGGGATTACAAGCGTGTGCACCACGCCCGGCTCCCACCTTCTCTTCTGGAGATCAATACTAACAACACCCCGCCTTGAGGACCATAGTAAGGACCCTCTGGCTGGCAGGAGGATGTTTAGCCCTTGGTGCCAGGCTTGAGAGCGTTCACTTGGTGAACGCTCATGAAATGCTCATGACAGTAGCAATCTGGCTTATTTTTATCATCTCCCCTCCCCATGCTTGTTTGTTTGTTTATTTATTGCGGTACTGGGGATTGAACTCAGGGGCATTCTACCTCCGAGCTGCATCCCCAGCCCTATTTTTTATTCTTTATTTTGAAACAGGGTCTCACTAAGTTGCAGAGGGCCTCGCTAGGTCCCTCCCCATGTTTATCATCTCCCCTCTTCTCACAGCCTCCACCCCTCCAGTCACCCTTCAGCACCCCACTGCTTCCTTTTAAACAGCATCTGCGGTCCCTCCTGGCTTCACTGTGAACCCTGCCTCCCCCAGACCACGGCGAAGGAACCTGCAGCTCCTCAGTCCCCACCCAGCCCTTCCCCCACGCCTGCTCAGCCGTCCCCAGCCTGGAGCTTGTGACAAGCCACCTCCTCCACGCCCACTCCTGGGCTGCTGAAGAGCCTTCAGCGGTGCCAACTGGCACCAGGACAGATTCAGGGGCTCCATGTCTGCTGGGCACCCAGGACTTCTCAGCAGCCCTACCCTGCTTCCTGGTCACCCCACAACCATGCTGCACCTCATCTTCTTCCCTCAAGCCCACCTCCTCCTCTCTCTCAGCCAGGACAGCCTCCTTCAGAGAGAAAGCCGTGCCTGCTCCTCTGCCTTCTCAGGGGGGCTCTGACATCCCCCATCCTCTCTGACATCAGAGACCTAGTGCTCCCTTGAGCCTGACAACCAGCTATCAATAAGCACTCTGGGACACTGTTCAGCCTGTCGCAGGTCGGCACTGTCTGCCCACCCAGCTCCTGTCTGGTGTCCCTCCTATCATCCTCGGCACCCCTTCCCCATGGCAGCCCACCAGCTGGCCCAGGCCTCCTCCGTTCTTGGGGGAACTTTCCTGCACCTCCTACCTCCTTGGTGGTAGCCCTCTGGCTTCTCCCCATCACCAGTTTCTCACCTGCCACTCACTTCCTTGCTGGAATGTCACCTCCCCTGCCGATCCACCGCAGTCTGGCTGCTGCCCACACCTTTCTGTTGAAACAGTTCTTGACAAAGCCATCAACGCCCTCCTTGCTGCTAACTCCTGTGGACACTTTGCAGGCCTCTTCTTGCTTGACCCTCGGCCTGTCTCTCCTGGTCCCCTCCTACCTCTCTACTCGGACTACTCTGTCTCCATTTCCTTGACCAGTCTACTTTCCTGCTGCTTCCCACAGCAAGGATCTGCACTTTGTCCTGTTTTCACTGCACGCTAGCTCCCAAGGCCTAATGAGCCCCCCTGAAGCAGCACTTCCAGTCATTAAGCCCCGCCCCTGCCTCCCCCGGGCTCCACTGCTGTGTCCTCCTGCCTCCTGCACAGCTCCTCGAGCCTCAAACTCAGCATGTCCAGAATAGGCTCATCTCCTCTCAACCTCCACATGCTTGCTCCTTAGCTTCTCTTCCTGCAAAACTCCTCAACCTTCGAAAACTGCCTCAAGTGACCACACATCTATGAAGTTTTCCTTTTTTTTTTTCCTTTTGCAGTACTGAGGATTGAACCCAGGGGCATTCCACCTCCGAGCTACACCCCCAGCCATAGTTTCTATTCTTTAGTTTGAAATAGGGTCTCACTAAGTTGTGGAAGGCCTAAGTGAGGCTGGCTGCAAACCCAGATCCTTTGGTCTCAGCCTCCCAAGTACTGGGATTACAAGCATGCGCCACCACACCCGGCTGAAGCTTTCTTCACTGCCCACTCCCCAGTCAGAGTTGACTGGCCCCTCTTCGACGTGCCCTCTCATGGTGGACAGTTCCATCTTCTGACTGTCTGAAATGCCCTCTACCCACACGAGCCCTTTGAGGGAAGGCGATATGTGAGTCATCTCCCTGACCCTGTGAATGACAGCATAGAACCTGGCCCAGAAAAAAATATCCCCGATGAACACCTTGCTCCTGGCTCCCCTCAGCAGGCAGGGGTCACTAGAAACAGTTATTTGCAATCTTGACTCTCTTGTAAGGATTCAGCTCTGCTTAAGACAGGCTCAGGCATAGGGGACTGGGGGCAGCTCCCAGGCACTCCACCCAGACCACCCTTGAGCCTGACAACCAGTTATCAATAAGCGCTCTGGGATGCTGTTCAGCTTGTCTCAGTTCAGGTGTCCCACCTATCGCCAGGTCTGGACAGCGCCCCCCCCCCCATGAGGACATGTCAGACAGACACCAACCTGACCGGCTTGTCACGGACTTGCCATGCTCCCTGGGGACCCCACGTCCTCTAACCAACCATTTGCCAGTGCACTCCACAAAATAACCAGAGGTGGAGTTGGCAGCTTCCAGAATCCACCCTCTTTGAAAATCAGAACATGTCGCAGGCCCAGTTTTGGGGTTGCTGTCCCAGCCTCCTGAGCTGGGTCAAGGAGAGGAAGGAGCAAGCCCAAGGCCACACACTGGGCCTACACCAATGGCACTCCCCTCCAGCTGCTGCCCCAGCTCCCTCAGCAGAAGCCAGCAATGTACTCCCCCACGGGGAAAGCCAGTTCTCCCTGAAGGGAAAGAGGACAGATAAGACCAGGTGGCATTTACCGCAACCACGTTTACGTAGTGCACGTGGGCTGTCCCCAGCCAGCTCTGGGCCTGGAACAGGGCAAGCCTAGGGGAAGCTGAGGCAGGCAGTGTCCAAGGGGACAAGGAGGCCCAGGCAGGGTGTGAAACCCCGATTACCCAAGTGGCCTGCCCGAAACTCGGTGGGCTTGCTGGACCAGGGCTCCCATGCCCGCAGACCTGCAATCCATCAGCTCTCCTGTGGGCCACCAGTCCCAGGCACAGACGGGCCTGCCGCCTGGGACCCAAGTCCTCACTCAATTGCTGACAACCTGTTTTGTTCTGAATAAGGAAACAGTTAGTAAATAAGCCCCAATGCCATGTACTCCCCAGCACCTTGTCTAATCCTCATCAGGACCAGTTCCCCCATCTCACTCACAAGAAATGCAACTCACACTGGAGAGAGGCTAAGGTGGGATTTGAACCCAAGCCTATTGCACTCTGACAGCCATTTCTCCACCAAACTGCACTAGCTCTCCATGACAGGATACAGCTTGACTCAAACCTCTTTGGATTCACCTTCCCTAATGTCCACGGGGCCCAAGTTGCTCCCCCAACCCACCAAAACCCTGGTCTTGCCTCCATTACCCCGCTTGACATACTGTTTAACTGTTCTCTTGTGTATCTGCTCCCGCCAGTCCCCTATGAGGCTGAATCTCCTCTGTAGCCTCCAGAGTGATCCTCTGGGATCCCAGCTCCAGCCAAGTGACTCCCCTGCTAGGAAGCCTTCGGTGGCTCCCTGCTGCTACAGCCATAGTACTAACCTCTGGCCCCTGCTGACCTACCCAGTCTTGTTTTCCCCTCTCTGCTGGGCAGCCAAGTACATTGCTCAGCTGTGTGGACCAGGGGGGAGTGCGGATTCTGGAGCCAGACAGATGTGGGTCTGACTCCACCATCTTCAGTGTACCCTTGGGCAAGTCACCTCAACTCTCTGACTTCAGAGAGCTGATTCTTCAGCTGAAAGTAATATTAGGGGCTGGGGATGTGGCTCAGTGGTGGAACACTTGCCTAGCACATGTAAAACCATGGGCTTGATCCCCAAAAGAAAAAAAAAGAGGAAAGGTAACATACTTTGTAAGAATTACATGAAATAAGAGATGTGGACTACCTAGAACATGATAAAAAGGAGACATCACCCCTCTCATTATTCCTTGAACATGCAAATACTTTCCTCCCTCCCTGCTTCTGACAGTGCCGTTTCTTCTATCTCAATCTGCCAAAATCTCCAGTATGCCAAATGCCACCTCTTCCAGGAAGCCTTCCTAGGCTAACCATACAGGGGCTTGGGTATGCTGGCCCCCTTTCCTGTTACCTGGTCCCCAAGTTGCCTCCTGTTATGAGTATCCTGGGCTCATCCCCGCAGTGGGCTCTGAGGGAGGGCCTCCATCTCCAACATCCTTCTTGCACAGAGGCCTAGATTCTGGCAACTAGGCACAAGATAGGCATCCAGCATACACGGCCCAGGTATTCTTGGGGGTTCCCCCACCCCAACCAATGAGGGGCCACCCTCATTTTACCCCTGGTATGGCAGACAGGGTGCACAGGCTCTCTGCCACCTGCGCAGGGCTCGGGATACCTGCTATGCTATGCTCCCCAAACTCCACACAGTCCAGCCCCCTCAGCCTCCATGTCATGAATGTGTTAAAAATAACCACAATAATCACCACTTCCATGGGGAGAGAGCGCTGCAATTTACAAAGCAGTCCTCCCTTCCCGGGGCTCTTCGCCTCCTCTCTGAGGCTGGCCCCCAGCCCTGAGTGGGCACTGACTGATCTCCCTGAGACTGGCTCTGCTGGGCCCCTCCCTGGCTCCCCGGGCCTGGCAGTGCCTCTTGTACTCGCAGTGGACACGGGGAGAGGGAAGTGGCCTTGGCAAATCCACGCTCTGCCCCTGCAGCCCAACGCAACCGGGTATCCCTATGAGAGAGGGCACCCAGCCAGAATGCCAATGCCCTCCACTGATTCTTTCTCCCCAGGCTGCTGACCTATCTGCCCCACCTCCCACCAGAGCTGGCTGGTTGCCGCCACCCCCACCCCCATGTGGCCAGAAGCTCCTGGAGAGCAGGGAGCTAGTCTGACTCAGCCTGCCGCCTCCACAACCCCCCATTTTCTCTTACTGCCTTCAAGCCCCTGGCCACCAAGACGCGGTCCCAGTGGTGGGCTGGCAGCCTGGGCCCTGGCCCCATCTCCCTGCACTAGGGCTGCCATCCGCAGCTCTCTCTTACAGCTCCTATCCGGCGCACTTCGCACCTCCACGCCCTTGCACAGGCTGTTTCCTCTGAGCAGGCAGAGTGGGGCTTTCCTAGAGTGTGGAGCAGGATAACTTGGGCTGTGCTTACACGTGCATGAAGTAACACTGCATCCTGAACTGGGGGACTTAGCTCCTTTCTTAGTCTTTCCTAATCAGGCTGATAATTTGCTGATTTATCTGGGATAGTCGGGATTGTGCCTGTTGTCCTGATATAATAAATACTGCCCACTCCCTTTATAACCTTAAAAGGATCCCACTTAGATAGCAAGTTATATGGTCACTTTCATTCTTGTGGGGGGGGGAGCAGGAGGAGTTTACTGGGGATTGAACCCAGGGGTGCTCTACCTCTGAGCTACAACCCTAGGCTTTTTTGAATTTTTATTTTGAAATAAATAGGGTCACCTAGGTGTGATGGCACATGCCTGTAATCTCAATACGTGGGAGGCTGAGACAAGAGGATCACAGGTCTGAAGCCAGCCTCAGTAACTTAGCGAGACCCTCAGCAACTTAGCAAGACCCTGCTTCAAAATAAAAAAATAAAAAGGGGTGGGTGTGGATTGGATGTAGAAGTCTCTTGAATGCAAACCCCAACACCAAAGAGAGAGAGAGAGAGAGAGAGAAGGAAAGGAAAGGAAAGAGAAAAAATAAATAAACAGGGTCTCACTAAATTGCTAAGGATGGCTTCGAACCTGCAATTTCAGCCTCCTAAGTACTGAAATTACAGAGGTAGGCCACCATTAAGGTAGGTCACCTTAATTCTAATCCTTCCAATTCCATGAATGATAAAGCCTTTGTGCAGTCCCAGACTTTTATACCCGCAGGAAAAGCACCAAGTTAAATTTAATAATGCTGCTTTTGTTTTCATTATGATTGTTTCTTTGGTTGTGTGTGTGTGATACTGGGGACTGAACCCAGGGGCATTCTACCTCTGAGTTACACCCCCAATCCTACTTTATTTTTTATTTTGAAACAGGGTCTCTCTAGTTTGATTAAAGTCTCACTACTTGCTGAGGCTGTCCTCGAACCTGCGATCATGTGGTCTCAGCCTCCCAAGTACTGAGACTACAAGAGTGTTCCACGATGCCCAGCTATTTGGTTATCTTCAATTTCAGATAAATGATACTGTTTGCATTTATGATACGAATTTTTTCTAATATGTAAAATTTACAAAGCAATTCAATTTAAAGAGAAATTCCACAGGCTAGTGAATTCCTACTCACTCCTAAAACCCAACTCAGAATCACCTTCTTTGGTCTGCCCTCTCACCACTTCATGGTTTGATCCTGATCCCCCACTCCTCTTCCTCCCTTGCCATCCAGCGCCTGCACAGTTGCACCTATTATACCAAATGATGACAACATGGCGGTTTACGAGAGCCCTACCACATGCCAGCTGGGATCTGGATATGGTTTACAAGCCTCCCGACAGCTGAAATGTAATCCCCCTAGTGTGGTATCAGTGGGTGGAAACTTATCTGCCTGTGGTGTTTAGAAGTGGGACCTCAGGAGTTGGATGGAATTAGGTAAGGTCATTGAGGGGGAGCCCATGATTGAATCTCAGTGGTGTTATAAAAGAGAGAGAGATAAAAGAGACACACGTGTGTGTGCACACTCCCTGTCCCCTGCCATGTGATGGCCTGCACGGTCTAGGGACCTTGCCAGCAAGAATCACCAGACACAGGCCCTTGACCTTGGGATAGGACTCTGAGTCAAAATAAACCTCTTTTCTTTACACCCTACCAGGTTTGTGCTACTGAGTTCTTTGCAACAGAAAACAGACTATTGCAACCAGGTGCTAAGCTAAGCACCCACCCACATTCCCTCACTCAATCCTCCCTGCTACCCCAAGGAATTGCTCTCACTACCCCATGTTACAGGTGAAATAACTTGTCCACGGTCACAGAGCAGGGCGGTGGGGGAGGAGGCACTGAACCCAGGGCTGGACTGCGTCAGCCTGAGGCCTAGCCCACCGCCGCACACTAGTGGTCACTGTGCCACACCAGAGGGCAGCCCAAGGCCTGGTGCCAACTCCACGCTGAAAAAGATGACCGTGTGTGAGGGGCTGGCTGAACTCAGCCCCTGCTGAAAGGTCTCGGGAGTCAGCCCCCTCCTCATCCTAGGCTAGAGCACACATCTGGGCTGGAAGAACCTTCCAGAAAACACCAACTGCCCCCATGTGCTAAGCATCCCCCACTTCCTTCCTGGACAGGCAGGTGGGCTCCCACTTCTTGCCACCAGACCAGGCCGGTCAAGAAGGGAACAGCGAGGCCTGGGCACTGAGAGGAGCAAGGGCACTTTCAGGACTGGGTTGGGCAGGTCACAGGCCCTTCCTGGTGGGAACAGGGCATGAGCTCTGCTCAGAGGGATGGGGGTGCTCGGTGTAAGCAAGGGAAAGGGCATTCTCATGAGGGGACTGGCCCCAGAAAGGGCAGGGAGGCTGGAAAGCAGGGGGCTGGGAGACAGTGAGGAGCATCAGTTCAAAGAGCAGGAGAGTCAGAGGAAGGCTTAAAGAGCATGGCACTGGGCCAGGCTGAGAAGAGTTTCAGCAGAGCTGGGGATCAGGAAGTGACACACAGAGAAGCAGGGGTCCTAGGCCCAGCACCTAAGAGGGCAGCACCTTGCCCAAGACACAACAGCAGAGGCAGAGCGGGGGTCTGAACCCACTCTCACCTCCCAGGAAACCCCAGGCTCACCTGATGGCCACATCTCAAGAATGGAGCCTGGATAAGGGGCAGGTGGGCCAGCAGCACCCAGCAAGGGTGGGCAGCGGAGGAGGGAGAGGGTGGCACATGGGGGCTCTTTTTCCCAGGTGTCACTCTGCACAGCCATCCTCATGAGCCAGTGCCTCCTCAAGATCAGGGGGCCATGGGCAGGAACCGTGGGCTGGCGGCCAGCGCTTGGGAGCCGTGCTCTGTAGCTGCCACCACCTCTACGACCCGCCTCCCAGCCCGGCCTCAGCCAGCCTCCGTGCCAGTCCTCCGCCGAGCTCCTTCCTGCCTGCCTTCCCTTTCTTCCTCTCCCCACACTTAACAGATTGCGGCAGCAAGATGGCACAAATTTATGGCTCAACTCACCAAAAATAACAAGAGATCTATCAAAGGCAGTTTGCGTGAAATTAACAGGCGCCTGTACCCTCTTGTCAAGTGCACTCAGCTCTGAGGCAGGCCAAGGCACCCCACTCGGTCACTGCCCAGCAGCCCCCGGCCTCTTTGCCCATCTGGTACCAACCCAAGCCCACCGTGCTCAGCCTTGCTGTTGGCCCTGCTCATGGGTATCCCAGAGAAAGTGAACCCAGCTCCCCTGCCCCAGCGCCTGGGTGCCCCTCTTCCTCTTCACTACCAACCTCACTCTATCTGGCAGCTCCAGGATGCACCCCAGTGTGGGGCATGGGTGGATGGAGGGTGTGGAGAGGGCCTCAGGCCCTGACGATGCCTCCGACCTGCAGGCACACCCTGACACGTGGAACACTGAGTCACACGCCTGCCGTCTCTCGCATCAGAAAGGTTGGGCTGCAGGGAGGAGGTGGCAGAGCGGAAGAGCCTCCTGCCTGCCAGGGGAGAGGAAGGGGCTCTGCCAGCCGGCTCTGGGTACCAGCGTGCCATGTGAGCTAGCTCATGCCAGCTGATGCCACGTCACCCATGCCAACTCCCCACAGGGGCCCTCCCCACAGAGCAGCCACATGGAGACATGCCAAGTAGGACAAGGGGCAAGGGTACGGGTCAGGCTTGGGGCAGCGGGAGCTCCAGTTCAGGGCTCCCTGCTCAGAGATGACACCAGGCCTCACCCCAGGAACAATTAGCTGTCTAGTCTCCATCCAGCTCCAGTTCCTGCGGTCCCTGCAGAGGCGCTCATAATGCTGCTCTACCCATCACTGGCCCTCTCTGACCCCTGACGACACCCCAGCTCCCAACCAAGTCCTGCTTCCGGCTTCAACCAAGCCCAGCTGGCCGCTCCTGGCTCTGTGCTCCACATGGCAGCCTGCCCAGCTGGTGCCCGCCCCTGAGGGCAGAGACTTGCTCCATCCACTGCAGACCACGGAGCCAGTGGACCACAGGGAAAGCCAGACAAAAGAACCTGCCCTCAGCTGAGCAGAATGAGGGAGGCCCCCACAAAGTGACAGGCAGTGGCGGCCACGCAGGAAGAGCCATAAACCTCCTGATATACGCCTGGCGCTCTCCGCTGATGTTCGACAAAGAAGCAAAATTCAATTTCTTCCTGCAGGCACTAAATCCCAGGCCAGCCTCCAGGGCCCGTAACCTGCCCACGGCCTGGCTGTCACTCGGACGGCTTCATCGACTGCTGTTAGAGGCCAAGCTGGCCTGGGAGAGAGACACAGCAAGGCCACTGGGCATGTACCGTGGACCGGAGTGATGCCTGAGAAGGCGCCCCCCACCCCAAAGCACTGAGAAAGGCTACTGTTGTTACAACTATCCCCTCTAACTAATTCAGGATATCTCCCCATTTTACAGACAAAGAAATTGATGCCCTTTTTATTCAAGATAACAGTCAAAGGCAGTGCCCAGCTCCAGGACGCTAGCCTCCAAAGCAGGGATGGTGACAGGCTATGTCCTCCAATCCTCCCAGCGGTCCTCTCATGAGCCCCCCTGGCCCCTGTAAATACTCAGTGACACCCAGATGCTTCTTCTGAGTCTCAACCTGCATCCTCCATCCTCTTGAGGGTAGTCCAGCACTTGTTATCCAAATGGGAAAATGAAGGCCCAGAGAGGGGAGGGCCTTCCTGTGTAGTGAGCAGCTCCCAGGCTTGCCTCTAACCCACCCCCACGCCCTTAGTCCCTGTTCCCCATCAGACCCCATAGCCAGTCCCTGGCCCAGCACTGTTCAGCAGGCGGGCAGGGTCCCGCCCACCCAGGGGCTTAGGGCCTGGAAGCTGCAAGAAGCGGGTCAGTGAAAGGTGGCTGGGCCATGAAGAGATGGGGTGGCACGGGAGCGGGCAGGACTCAAGGGCTCGCAGAGCTTTTGCCCAGTCAGCAGGAAGCTCCAGCAGCTGGCAGCCTCGGTCCCAGAAGACATGGGCCCAGAGGGGGGAGCCGGGATGCTGGGAGCTGAGCCATCCCAACCCTCTTAAGGCAGCCTCGGCGCTCAGGCCTCTTCACCCAGGCACACTCTTCCTCGCCTCTTTCGGCCCCAACCCTGGGGCACGGCCAAAAATCACTGACCCGTGTGGGCAGGAATACATCTCTGCTCCCTGCCTACTCCAGCCTCCAGGCAAACTCGTCAGCTCGCAGTGCCAGGGCCTGCCACGGCCGCTCCAGCGCCAGACCTGAGTGTCCTCACTATTCCAGCTGTCTTACTCCCACCAGCCCCCCAGGTCTCTGTTCCTGATCTGCTCCCTTAGGGAGCCTCCCAGGTTGCCCAGTAGGGGTCCCCTCCCCGGGTTTCTAGAACACTCTGCACTATCTCATCTGCCTATCCACCTGCCCAGACTGCACACTCTTCCAGAGTAAGATCTGACCCCGATCCATTGCCAGATGACCCAACATCTGATCAAGACTGAGCACAGATGTGACACCTGTGAATGGCTACATGAATGGCCTGGGACCCACCAGGGTGGACGCCCACGGACACTGTCATCGCCCTAGACACCCCACCCTACCCAGGCTTGGCTCAGACTCACCATATCTCATCTCGGTGGTGAACAGGTCATTGCTGCTCCCCGAGTGCAGGTCAGCCTCGGCAGGTGGGGCAGGGCCCCCGGGCACCAGGGCATTGGACAGGGTGTGGGCAGCAGGAGGACCTGGAGGTGTGGTGGTGGCAGGGCCAGCCCCCGCCTCCCCAGGGCAGCTGCAGCCTGGCTGGGCAAAGCCACAGGCCCTGCCTGAGGTGCGGCCACACTCCTCGCTCCAGCGGCAGAGCACGCCACAGGTGAACTGGCTGGAGTTGTTGTTGTTGATGAGCAAAACCTCGACGAAGCGGAAGGCAAGGGCAGCGGGCGCCAGCAGGCGCGGGGCCTCGGAGGGCTCAGCCGACAGACACAGCTGCACGAAGTTCTTGTCGAAGTGCAGGAAGGTGAAGGGGCCTGAGCCACCGCACAGCTCCAACCCTGCTGCCGCCGCCGCCTCCTCCTCCTCCTCTGGCCGCCCCACCTCTGACTCTGCCTGGGCCACTGCCTCCTCGGGGCTAGGCCGCAGGCAGGTGAAGTTGACCAGGTAGTGGTCCAGGGGCAGCAGGCGGGGGGCAAAGTGGGCGCACACCTGCTCCTGGCGGTTGAAGCGCAGGTAGAGGGAGTACTTAGTGGGGTCAGGGTTCTCCAGGGTCCAGGAGCAGCCCGAGGCGATGGTAGGAAAGAGGTCCTGCAGCGAGAAGGCCCCGTAGAGCACACCCGAGGCCAGGGCGGAGCAGGCACTGGGGGCAGGGTCGAAGGCGGTGGCCAGGCGCAGGGACAGAATCACAGACAGTAAGAGGGGACAGGCTGGGGTCATCCTATGTCCCTTGCCCTGTGGAGAGAGACAGAGGTCAGTGGGCCCACACACAGCCAGTATGAGCTCTGGACCTCCTGTGTCCGTGTGCAGGTACAAGACATCCAGTTAAGACCATGCTCTTTTAAAAAAGTCACTCCAATCCATCTGTGTGGTCTTAGACAAGAGGCTAGGCCTCTCTGAGCCTCAATCTCCTTACCGATCTCAGAGGTTTTCTACTAGGGTGAAATTCGGTAAGTGAGGGAAGGGGCTCAGGAGAGCACTTGGAATCTTGCACGGCCTTCTTTTCTAAGGGCCATAGTTATCACTATCATGCTGGGTTCCTCCTATTCAGCCCGCCCACCACGAGCACCTAGGCCTGACACCCGGCCCTAGCCTTGTACCCACCATCCTGACCTTTATTCTCTATAACTGTTGCTCTCTGTCACAGTGTGTTTCGATCATCCGTGAGGAATGCCATACGTAATCCAGCAGTAATTGTCAAAGTGGTGATGTTTGACAATGATTTGCTTTTTCATAAATCAGAGCAATTCAAGGTTATTCCCAGAACAATGTCACGCTCACTCACTCGCTTCACCGAGTGGGAAAGAAGGGGTGGAGTTACAGCCAGTGTGCCAAGGACTAGGCACAACCCCACCACGACCATGGGAGGGAGGGCACTGCCAGTGTGAACATCACATGTGCCACAGCCACGGGTTTCCTGGCTAGGACAAGGAGGAGAGACAGCAGGCAAGGGGATGCTAGGCTTGAGCCCCTGGCCAGCCAGCCACCTAGTGGCTCAGTGAGCCTCGTGAGCCTCAGTTTCTTCATCTGCAAAATGAGTGTAGCGATTCCCCTCTCACCACCTCATCCTCTCCCCCTCAATGAGATTATCCTCCAAGGCCTTGCACAGGACCTTGCTACCACCAGTGACGCTTCAAGCTCATTATGACCTCTATCTTTTGCTATTTCCCCAGGGTTCATCTCATGAGTCTTCAAGCTCCTAAGAATGGGACCAGAGAGCCAGGTGTTGTGGCACATGCCTGTAATCCTATACTTGGGAGGCTGAGACAGGAGGATCACAGGTTTGAGGCCAGTCTTGGCAGCTTAGCAAGACCCTGTTTCAAAATAAAAAATAAAATAGGGCTGGGGATGTGGCTTAGAGTTAGAATGCCCCTGGTTTCAATCCCCAGTACCAAAAAAAAAAAAAGAATGGAACCAGAATTTGTCGACTTTTACCTTCCCTCAAAGTGCTGCACTGAAATGAGCTGCCAGCAGGTGGGAATGTACACTAGGCTAGCAAGGCACAAGGGACCCAAGCTCTAGTCTGACAGGGCAGTCAGGTCAGAGTGGAGGGGGCGGGGCAGGGGCGAGGTGCAAGAGCCCTCCAATCCACCATCCACTCCACTGGCCTGAAAATGGAGCCTGGCGCATGGTCTGCAATCAGCTCCACTTCCAGCCCTAGTGCCAAAGTGATCCACACGGCCTCCCTCCTCCATGCCACAGCACAGCTCACAGCCCTGGATGGGCCCCCAGAGTCCAGCTCTTCCACATTAGAGGAGAAAAGATGAGGCTTGGAGACGGGAGGACACCTGCTCAAAATCACACAAGAGGCCCAGCTGGGACAGCAATCCCGAACCTGAGGCTCCAGCCCTCGTTTCTCTCTCCCCCGCCAAAAGCCTCTTGCTCCTTCCCTTTGCTTGTTGCTCAGGATTCAGGCCAAATGAACCAGCTCTTCGCTCTGGGAACTGAATCACAAACAGGATAATACACAGGTGTGGCTAGATTCTCCCAAGACACAGATGCTCCCTGGGGATAGATTTCCCCTTGGCAGTTCTAAATAATGGGAGGAAGGGAACAGAAATTATAATATCAACCCCTGCTACAGCATCCATGACTCTCCTAGATGTCCCAGATCCCAGATTCCCACAGGCTGCACCTTTCAGTCAGGCCTAAGCCCCAGCCACACAGAGGGTAAAGGGAGGATGGAGGCAGAGGATAGCTCAAGACAGGCCCAGTCAGTCAGTGGGGAGGAGCCATCCCACCCTCCTCTAAACACCACCAGAATCCAGAAGTCTGTATGTCCCCCAACCCACTCATCAAAGATTAAAAAAAGGAGGGACTAGAACCCTGGCCTTCCCTACCCCACATCACGCCTGTTCCAAACTGTTCAGCTCCGCCACCCTGCCTCAGCACCAGCAAAGCCAGCAGCTGATGATGAGTGACATCCAATCCCCCCGCTGCCCCCAATTATTTTTAAGCAGGCTGCAAAATTCAGGCCGTGGCTACAGCTCAGCAGAGGAGAGGTGGGGGCTTATTATAACTGGCCTTCCCTTCCGCACTTAGAGCAAGGCAGGGAACCCCACACACACATACACACACACATACTTCAGCAGATGTGGGCTTGAACATCGTTATGCCCTCAAGACATACACACAAAAGCAGGCGTGCACAGATGCCTGTGTAGACAGGTGTTCACAAGTGTTCTCTGCATATGAACAAATACACATGCACACAGCCATGCACAGAGATTGGTGAAAACCACAGAAGTGTGATCTCACATACATATAGGAGTACATACACATGCACATGGTATACAGACACTTACTTGCATACATACACAGAAATGTATACATACTTCCAAGTATGAACACACACAGGTGTGTGGGCTCTGAGGTTCAGCACATGATAGCTCAGTGTCAGGCAGGATCTGCCCCATTGCCTCGTCCCTGTGTTTCTGAAGCTAGCTCCAACTCGTGGGCCTCTGCAGCTCCCTAACCATCGGGAAGCACCTGGTCCCCACCATCCAGAGTCACAGCCCAGCCTCCCCACAATGAGCCACCTGTAAATGTGGCCCAAGTGCCCTGCCCACTCAATCTCCTTCAGACACTTTCTCTCCCATTCTGGGACTGCATCCTGGGTGTGTATGACCCCCATTGTTCCTGCTACAATATACGCCCTCTGAGGGGGGCCTTCTCATTTCATTTCCCCTCCCCACTCAAGGCAAAGATCCAATTCCAAGCTGGGTCAAAGAGTCATTGGTTCACTGAAGACCCTCCTAGATGTGCATGTCCAGAGCCTGTCCTCCTGCAGGAACTGATGCAGAACCCTTTCCCAGAGTCACCCCTGGAAGGGGACTGACTTAGAAGGATCCTTGCCTCACAGGCATGCCAAATGGTTATTAGCCATGAGTAGCCACCTGGAGCCTCACTTTCCCTCTGGGGATCCCTACCTTCAGGATTGCATGCACCTCATTCATCCTTTGAGGAGCTCCCAGCACAGAGCCTGCCCCCTCCCACAGCTCTCAAGAGTTCCCTTCCTGGTCTCCCCTCCCTCTTTACAGGAGGTCACCAAAGCTCCCCTCTGGCCTGCTGGAGTCTAGGTCAAGGCCTCTGGGAAGGCTCTTTGGGTTAAACCATAAGAATGGCTTTGCCATCTCCCAGCCCAGGAAGACCACAAACCGCTCCAATGTAGGAGAGCTAGTGAAGACAGGCAAGAAGATCAGCTGATGGAGAGGACCAAAGGCCTCTTCCATCAAGACCTCTCTGGGATGAGATGGGTAAAGAGCTGTCTGGAGTAATCTCAAAGACCCGTCCTCCTGCTCAGGGGCCCCCAGCAAACCCAGGTATCCCACTCTCCCCAAATACACTCAGGTCCCTTTCCTCTCAGACCCATAGGCCTGCCCCAGCTGAGCTCCCCTTCTGTACCAAACAGGGAATCCAAGGCTTATCTCAGCAGCTGGAAAGGCCAAGACAAGGTCTTGGGAGCTGGGCAGTGGGAGGGGTGCGTGCGTGCGTGCGTGCGTGTGTGTGTGTGTGTGTGTGTGTGTGTGTGTGTGTCAGGGGCCGGGGAAGGGGGGTAGGGATCCTCCTGGGATGGACTCCTGTCTGCCAGGTCAGGTGTGAGCACGGATGGAAGCTGGGCAGACAAGAGGGAGGAGGGGGTCGCGAGTGGGGGTGGGGCGCGGCAACTCGCACATGCGTCGCGTTTATCCACCTGGCAGCTCCAATTCGCCCGCCTGTCACTCACCCTCCGCCTCCCAGGCTCCTGCTGTGGGGCCGAGCCTGGGCTGCCATACCGGCGAGGACCCCAAATCGGGGCCTCTGGGTCCCCTGCCCACGCACCGACCGGCGGTCAGGGTGCTGGGTGAACCCTCTCCGGCGCTCTGACACTCAAGGAGGCGCGTACCCTCCATCCTGCTCCCGGAGCTGGTGGGCGGGACCGAGGGGAGCTGGCGACCCTGGTGCGGCCCTCTCCCTCAGACTGGTAGGGAGGAGCGCTCCATGCCACTCTTGGGGTCTCTCCTTCGCGAGAGGGAGGCTCCGGGGCCTCTTGCACACCCTCAGGAGGGAAAGTCCGGCGGGAGGGAGAAGGGACGAGGGGCTGCCGGGCCCGGGGGCGGGGCAGGGCGGCGGGAGAAGGGAGGGGGCGGTGACTCAGCCGCCCTCCGCTCGCCTCCCCGGAACTTTGCAGCAGCTGGAGCCTCCGTTGCTACAGGAACCACGGGAACCGAAAGCTTTTGTTCCCCAAAGTCAGGGCTGCCCCAGCGGGCGGGGGCTGCCACTCCCGGGGAGGGGGGGGGGACCAGGTCAGCCACACTTTCCAAAGAACTTCCAGCCGAACAGAAAGCCGGCGTTTGCGCCCTCCCTCCCTCCATCTCCCTTACCGGTCCTTCACCGAGCCACTCACGCCAAATCCAGGTCTCTTCCAACTCCGTGGGCCCTCAGGCCAAGTGGCCCCCTAGCTGACCTGCAGCTAACTGCCCTGGAAAGTTCCTGGCAGTGTCTGATCTCCTGGGGGTGGGATGCCCTGGGGTGAGGGGTGGGGTGGGGCAGGGTAGGAAGCTCCTCTGTGCCTCTGAGTGGCTGATTTCCCACCGTGAGCCACCCCAACAGTCAGCCTGCCTTTGGGAACCCTGACTTGGGTTTCTTTTCTGTACTGATCCCTCCTCCCCATCCTCTACCCTTAAACCTAGACCTGAGACCTTGGCCTGGCACTCATGGTTGCCCCTTTGGCCAGAGCTGATCCCAGAGAGGTCCAGGGGATGTAGCAGGACCAGTGAGGGGCGAGGGGACACTAACAGTCACAGGTCCCTGGAGCCATGATGGTATTTCCTGTCTTTATTATCTGAGTTTGGAGTGAAGTCATACAGCCCAACGCACCTACCATTATTGAGCATTGATAGGTGCTAGACACTCTACATGAACAATCTAATTTCATTCTCCCACCAACTATATGAGACACCAGTCACCCATTGTACAGAGGGTCAACTGAGGCTCAGAGAGGTTGAATAGGTTGCGTAGGTCACACAGCTTTTGAACCCAAGACATCTGACCAAAAGCTGAGTCCCTAACTACTTCCTTTGCTTGGTTACTTAGGGTCTGAGAGGAAGGAAGGGAGCAGAGACCTTCCAGGACCTCCCTTTGTGTTACAGACGTGCCCCTCATCCGCGCACATCCCCGACCTGTCCCTCTCTGAAGAGCGATGGGGGAGGGGCAGGAGAGGAAGGAGGGGCAGCGGAGGCTGAGCTGGGAAGGAGAGGGGAAGAATCCTTTCCCTCTCTCGGTACACGGAAGACACTCCCTCATCTCCTCACCACTGTCACCAGAACGTTCCCTGTGCTGTGTCCACACTGACCCCCGCTCCCGGCAGTGCAGGGGCCTCTCCCCAGGTGTCCGGTGGATTCCCCCATAGTCTACTCCATGCCCAAGCCAGGCCGAGCCCACTTTTGCCCCCACCCCACCCCGTGGGGAGTGCCATGAGCGAGAGGATCCCTGGGGACACCAGCCCAAGCTTCCTGACACCAGAGGCCAGTCCAGCAGGTCTGTGCTTGGTGCTCAAGGGATTCCTGACTTGCTGCTGGGTGAGCCTTCTACCCTACCCATCCTCGGAGCCGACCTGACAGCCAGGAGTGTTTGGTTACAGCTAGCACCTGCGGGCACAGGCCTCGCCCACCAACCTCCTCTCCCCAGGGACTTCCCAGAGCCAATCCCGCAACCACGACGGAAGCTCGGGCTGCGGAAACCCGGGGTTGCCCGCGAGAGAAGGGGCGACGGGTCCCGCGCTGCGGGCAGGGGGCGCCAGAGTACACCCAGGGGCCGGGCCGGCAGCTGGCGAGGCGGGCGGGCGGGCGGCATCTCTGGGCCCGGGCGCCCCTCCCCCCCGCGGGCAACAGACCTGTCGCCCGCTCTGTGCCCGCCGTGGCGCGGAGGACTTCCAGAGGCTGTGCCCTCGGACCGAGCCCGACTGCAGGAGTGGACACCAACTTCACAGCCTGCAACCCCCATATCACGACGGCCCCCCGGGGCTGCGGGAGGGTGCGTCTGGTCCCCGGCTCTATGCCCAATGGTGGGGAGAGAGAGATGGAGGGTCCGGCCAAAGATGAACACCGGAGTCAAGGATGCGGGTCCAGTCCAGATCTCGGCCCAAAGGAGGGGGCTCAGGAAAGACATGGGGGACACGGCCCCAATTCCAGGCTGGGGGAAGGGGACTTTTAGCAGAGATTGGCGAGGGAAGGCGGGACTCCGGGCAGATATGGGGGAGGGGGCACTCGGGGCAGAAATAGAGGGGAAGCATGGTCGGGGTACAGGCGCGGGGGAGGGCAATAACAGACAAGGATGGGGATGGGAAGGACTGTGGGCAGAGATGAAGTGGAGGAGAGGACCAGAGTCCGGCACCCAGACTAGGAGGGGAGATGGAGCGGGGAGACCCGGGCGAGCTGCAGGTTGGAGAGAGGGGCTCTAACCAAGGCGGGGGAGGGGGCACTGCCGGATCCGGGCCGAGCCCGGGAAAGACTCGAGACGGCGACGTGGGGACAGTCTGGGTCAGGATTCTAAAGGTGGGGGACTTTAACACAGATGGCAGAGGGGTCGGTCCAGGCTGGGGGAGGGAGACGGAAAAGGGACTCACTAGAGATGAAGGGCTCGGCCCCAGGCTTCGGAGTTCCCCCGAAAGACGGGGGTGGGCGAGCGCTGAACGGACTCTGTTCGGGCCAGGGGAGAATTCAGCAGAGATGGGCTAGGAGAGAGCCCCGAGTGCGGGCTGGTGCGGAAACTCGGAACCCCGCCGGAG
Organism: Graphiurus murinus; assembly: GCA_004027655.1. Taxonomy (NCBI): domain Eukaryota; kingdom Metazoa; phylum Chordata; class Mammalia; order Rodentia; family Gliridae; genus Graphiurus; species Graphiurus murinus. The sequence goes on from PVLC010007979.1 coordinate 18,651, forward strand.
GGTTCGGCGCGGGGCCGGGTCGGGTCTGGGGCCGAACACTCACCTGGGCGCCGTCAGCAGCAGGAGCGGGGGCCGGCGCTGGCGGGGGCGGCCACGGGGCGCAAGTTTGCCATCCCTAAGGCGGGGGCCGGGCCGGGCGCAGGGCAGCTCGCCGCAGCCGCGCGGAGGGCCGAGGCTCCCGCTCCGCGGAGCGGCGGGTGCAGAAAAGCGCCGCGGAGCAGCGCGGGGCGGGCGGGCGGGCGACGGGCCGGGCGCGGGCTCCCGCCGCCGCCGCCTCCTCGCCGCGCCGCCCCCAGCTCCCCCGCCCCGAACACCGCCCGCGCCTCGCACCACCTCCTAGTCGCGGGCGGCGGCCGCAGCCCCAGGCTCCGAGAGCCGGTGCCGCATCCTCCTCGGTCTCGGAACGTCGCCGCCGCCGCCGCCGCCGCCGCCGCCGCCACCGAACCGGATTCCTCCGGCCGCTCCGGCCGCTGCCCGCAGCGCGCGCGGGGCCGAGTGACGGCCGAGGCGGGACGCGGCGCCTGCGCGGGCCGGGCCCGGGAGGGGGCGCGCGCCGGGCCGGGCGCGAGGAGCCGCGGGAGAAGGGGCGGAGGGGGGCGGGGGCGACGCGCGCCGCCTCCTGTTAAAGGGGGAGCAGCGCCAGCCGAGCCAAGCGCGCCCTCCCCCTCCCCGCCTGGGCCCCAGGCGCCGGCGCGGGTGAAGCCCCGGGTAAGCCCCCGCCCCGCCCGTGGCCTCCTGGACCGCAGAGTGAGGCGATCCAGGACCTCCCTCCAGAGATACCCCAGGCCAGAGGCTTCTCGAGCAGCCAGGGTCTCCGGTGCTCTGGAGGCTGAAGCATTTGCTCCTCCCGCCCCATATTGCATGTCCCTGTGCATACAGGCCACTCGTGTGCACTGAACTTTGCATATGCATACAGGTGCCCTACGTGTGCATTGCAATGTTGCCTGGCTCGGTGCATGCAAGTGCCACACATATGCACTGTGTATTAGCATGTGCTCGGGTCCTCATTTCATGTCGCTTGTTCTTGTGCGGTAGGCTGCTGTATGTGTACAAGCTCACAGGCGCCACATGTGTGCTGAGTGCTGTGGGTAACTCTTAAGTAGGAGCCACATATGTACACTGCAGCGTGGCATGTTTGGTGCACACTCTGGCGTAAACCCTGCAATGTTGCATGTCCCTAGGCACGGGGATGCTACACGTGTGCAGTGTATTACATGTTTTCCCGAGTCTCTATCTATTCCCACAAGTGCCTCTCCCTGTGCCAGGGTCGCCCCCATGTTGCATCTGTTTGCGTAGAAACAGCATAGTGGTGCAGACCTACCCCTTCCCCACCCTGGCATCATGCCCAGAACAGTTGGGTGGGGCCTGAGCCCACGTGGTTCAGGTGGTACCCAGAGAGATACCCATGGCTCAAGGCCCTGTCAGGCCTTTTGTGGCCTGGGCAGGTCGCCACCAGGAAGGTGGGCTGACTGGGGACACACCAGGGAAGCCAGAACAAGTAGGTTAATCCTATGGCTCTGGTCTGAGAAGCCAGCAGGGGGCAGCTTTGCAATGAGGGTGGGATGGCTTCGGGCCACTTTTTGAAGGCTCTCCACCCAGGAATGGACCAATTGTGTATGAGCAGGAGCATCCACAGTCTACTCAATCCCCACCCCACCTTACCACTAATACCTCTGTCACCCCAGGGACCAGTACGAGAAGAGAAGACCCCACCTATCCCCAGGGGCAATATAAAAAAGAGGCAAAGAGAACTGTCACCTCCCTATCCCTCCCCTTCCAGCAGTCACAGTGACATTTGTTGTGAGTAATTGTGAGAGATTATCGACTTTAATGGAAGGAGGTAATAAGGGGTGATGAAGGAATCTCACCTGTCACCTTAAGGGGATTTATGAGGCTGTATGAAGCAGGGAGGCAGGCTGGGCACACACCTTCCCTTTCCCTGTGAGAGCCCAAGGAGGGCCTAGCACTGGCAGGCAGGCTCCTGGATTCTTGCTGGGCACCTTCAAACACACCGTGATTTCTCTGGGTTTGAAGGCTCGGCTGCCACTCTAGAAGCTGAGCTGGCAGGCCTTGCCATCTGCAAAGTGTGTTGAGAACCACCCTGGTACAGTGGGAGATCCTGGGCCCCCTCCTTACTTGGGCATCATGAGAGGCAATAGGATTGTTGGTGTCGGGGCCTCCACGAGGTTAGCAAAAGTGGTCAGGATATGGGTTGCCCACAAGGATGCAAGGACAGACCCTAAGAAGACTCCTGGACCCTGTCCTCCAGAGCTCCAGCCCCTTCCCTACAGGGAGCCTGCCTCCCTCTCTATGAATATTCATGATCATTTGCAAATGGGAGACCCAGAGCCCAGAGAAACCCCGGCAGATCTTTTGCAGATGTGATGCAGCTGGATCCCTAAGGCCCTCCTCCTCCCCCACCCCCAGGATCCAGCTGCGTGAGGGGTGATGGGAAGAGCTGGCTCCTGAAAGACAGCAGAGTTTTTGTCTGGTTCTCTGTTCCTTGGTAGCTCTGTGACTTCTTGACCTCATTCATTCAGCCACAACAATGTATGCTCTAGGAAAGACAGGTGGTAGGACAGAGTGAAGGACTGGCAGAGTTGGTACTCGAAACCCCAAGGGCTCCCAGGACAGGCTGAGAGGGTCAGCAAGGCAAGAGGGGCCATGGAGCTGGGTGGAGAGAACAGGACCTCCAGGGGTGGGGCAGAAGCTGGCAGACCAGCACCTGGGGAAGGCTCTCCCTGGAGGGGCCTCCCTGCATCAGGGCTTCCCCACCTCCTTCCCCAGGAGCCCCTGCCCTTCCAGACTTGCTGGTGATAATGCCGCCCTCCCGCCGCCGCCCGGGAGGACTTGGAGTAATTACAAATCGTTTCCATATTCAAATCCAGCTGGTTGGAGAGAAATTACTTCTCTGAACAGCCCAGGCGGGGGTGGGAAGAACAAGTCTTAGCCCCAGGAGGGGCCTCCAGGGAGCCTAGGGCAGAGACTGGGCATGGGAAGGGGTGCCAGCCAGAGGTGAGCACTGAGGTCTTGGGCAAAGTAGAGTGTGTGCTCTCACATGCTGAACAGAGGACAGTGACCCCAGCCCTTTATCCACATTGGGGGCCCCTCTGGAACCTCTGATGGGATGGAAAGGACCAACCCCACAGGACAACTAGAGATCAGCTCCCTACCCCCCTCCCAGGCCACCATGCTGGGGGACCTTGGGAAACTCCCTTCAGCTCTCTGGACCTCTGTTTCCTTGTCTGTGAAATGGTATAGATCTCAGCCTGGGCTCCTGGAAGATAACAGGTATAGATTAGCAAAGGGCTATGCCCCAGAAGGGACCTTTCAAAATAACTATCTTATCACCAATTAATTAGTATTTTTCTTAATAATAACAACCACCAATGTCCCAGCTGGGAGGCAGCACCACTATCAAAGCCCAAGTCGGTGGGGCAGCTCATGAGAGGATGGTGGGTCAGGAAGGGCGCTCCCCTGGCCTCGCCAGCCAGCCTCAGCCTTGCCTCCCACTGGGCCAGCACTGCCACGCTTCATTGCCCTTTAAACAGATGAGAAAATGTTCTTCTTCCCTTCCCAATGATTTATTTGGCCCAGAGCCTAGGCAGGCTTCCTTCCAGGACCTAGGAGTGCCCCTCACTCAGCTCCCACCCACCCTTGCCACTCAAACACGCACTCCAGGGCTCCCCCCAAGATTCTGGGTACCACACCCCCTGGGACAACTATCAGAGCTCATAACGTGTCCCCAAAGAAACTCAAATCTGTGTGGCAATCTTCTTGCCAAGGTCTGCCCCAGAGCCCACATGGGTAACATCACACTGCTCTGTATGTCATGAATTCTAGAGGGCTATCCTAAAAGGTGGATTGTCCTCTCCACCTGCAGGAAGTCCTGCCTGTCTAGCTTCTATCCCTCCTGCTGCAGATGCCAAGTGAATGAAGCATCTAGTGCAGTTTGGGCTGGGCATTGGTCATTTTTTGGTGATGTAGACTGGGGAGAGAAGGGAGAATTAGTTGCTCCCTAACTGAATCTTCCCAGAGGGTGAATGCCTGATTTGTGTGTAGCCCTCTTGATCAATACTTGCATTCTCTGACCCCTGGTCCCTTGGGCAGAGGGTGGAGAAGCCCTTTAGGGTCCTGGGTGATCTTCGCATACTAGAGGGAGTGCACAAGTGTTTACAGAGGCTGGCAATAAGGAAGATCCTTTTTCATTCATTCAACAAATATTTGTTGAAAGTTTGCTATGTTCTAGGCACTGGGATCCAATCCATCAGCAAGTTCATCCATTGCTTCTAATCTCCAAAAATATCCCCAATCTAGCCACTCTTTACATTCTCACTGCCAACACCAGAGTCCAAGCCACCCTCATCCAGTGCCTGGACTCTCCCTGACTTAATCTCCAAGCTCCACTCCTACCTCCCCCACCCCAGTCCATTCTTCCAGAGCCTCTGAGCCAGCTCTTTGAAGTGTAAATCAGAGTGTCTCCTCTACCCTTGGTGGCTTCCCAGGGCACCAAGCACTGCGGCTCCCAGGCCCTGCAAGTTCTGGCCCTACCAGCCTCTCCAGACCCATCTCCACTCCCCCACCCCAGCCCACAGACATGCCCTGAGCAGACACAGACTTCCTTGCTGTTCTTGGAAAACTCCAAACCCTTCCCCCAGCAATCCCCACAGCTGACTCCTTCTCACCAGGAAGGACTGGGCTCCAACTGATCATCTCCTCCTGGAGGCCTCCTGGGACCACATTTCTCAAAACAATCCTATTCCCCTCTCTAGTTTCTTCATCCTATACCTCTCTTATATTTCCTTGGTAGCACTATGGAAAAAAAGTCCATTTGTGTGTGTGTGTGTGTGTGTGTGTGTGTGACTGAGGATTGAACCCAGGGGCATTCTACCTCTGAGATATACCCCCAACCCTATTTTAATTTTTATTTTGAAACAGGGTCTTCTTAAGTTACCAAGTGCTGGCCTCAAAACTGTCAGTCTCCTGTCTCAGCCTCCCAAGCCTGGGATTACAGGCATACGCCACCACGCCCAGCTTAAATATGTCCTTTTTTTTTTTTTTTTTTTTTTTTCATAAGTCACCTGTTTCCCTTCTGAACTGTAATTCCAGGAAGGCAAGAGCTCACAGCTGGATCCCCTGACACGTAGCACTCTGCAGGCACGAGGTCAGTACCCAGTAAACTTGTTGAGTGAATGAATGGTGAAAGTGCACGCAGAGACCTTGCCCTGGGGAGCTTCCAGCCTGTGACCTTTGATCGAAGCTTGTAAACAATATTTCAGTTTCCCGTGTGATGAACTAGGTCAGGCTGTGGGGTCACACAGATCTGGGTTCCTGCCTCTGTCCCTCACTAGCCGTGTGACCTTAGGCAGGTCACTTATGCTCTCCAAGCCTCTGCTTTCTCTTCTGTAAAATGGAAATAATGATCCCAACTTAGTGGAGCTGATGTGAGTCACAGGCGATGCCAAAGGCAAGGTGCCTCACAGTGCTGTGCCCAGGCAGGTGTCATCTTTACGAACATGGGCCCCTGTAAGACTCTCTCAAGGCTGAGGGTCGCTCCAGGTTCTGGGGACATGGAGATGACTCAGAATTGGGGCCCTGAACTTGACCCCTTCACAACACTCCCCACACACCCCCAAAAAGGAAAGCATATGAGCAGCAGCTCAGTCTGCCAAGACCATCACAGAGGTCGGCAATGTGACCAGGACAGCGAGCCTGTGGGATCCCTGCAGAGAACTGGGTCTGGATCCACTCCACTCACCTCCTCTCCTTATTTGGAAGCTCCTCTTCCTCCTCTGCCCTGCAGGTCTATGTAAACACACATGTGTACACAGCAGTCCACATGTACAGATAACCCACGTGTCCTTGCACTGCCTGGTCTATGACCTGCAGGCTTGTTTGGGATTCACACGTATATAAATAACCACACACACAACCCCAGGACACAAACACCGGCATTTTTCAGAGTGGGCGGGGTACTGTCTGGCTTATTTATCAGTCCTCTCACCTCCTGCTGTAGGCTGGGGCCAGACACAATCCCTCGCAGGAGGCAGCCCAAGCACTCCCTTGGTGACTTGTTCCTGAGCATTAATCCCACACTCGCCTGCTACGGCCTTAAGGACAAGGAGCCCTGGCAACCACTCCAGGCTCCAGGGAGGAGAGCACCACACCTGCATCCACCAAGGCCCGTGGACATACAGGGAGTGGAGGCGCCTGCAGAGAGCTGCTCCCAGCCTGGGACAGGACAGGACAGCAGGGAGGGGAAGGAGGATCCCTTTGGGAGGGGCTGGGACACTCTCAGCCGGCCGGTGCATTCCAGCTGTCCGGGATGCCCCAGGTCCTCTCCCCGGGCTCTGTGCCACCTGGATCCTGCTGAGCTGGGCTTGTGCCGAGCAGGACACACGGGCAGAGCCGGCCAGGTGGGGTGGCCAGGAGGTGGAGGAGACCAAGCCACGCTGCTGAGCCAGCCCCTCTGTGGGCCGGACAACTGCATCAGCTACTCTTCACTTAGTGTTAAAATTAGACCTCAGAACAACTCTAAAATTGGCATGGTACCACCATTTCACAGACGAGGAAACTGGTTTAGAGAGAGGTGGAGGCGGCACCTCACCTCCTTCGGGATCTGCGCAAGGGCCTGCTCGACGGCCTGCCTCAGTCCTGCCTGGTCCTCTTCCTCGTCCTCCTTGCCACCCCCAGAGGACAGACAAGCACCGGCTGTGGAAAACAATTTATTCCAGGATTAGAGTGGATCTTCCAGAGAAGACCAGCTCCCTCAGGGTGAGAGACTTGAGAGGGTCTGACAGCAGGCCTTGCCCCTGCAAGGAGAAAGCGAGGCTGGACACCCACATTTGGGAGAAGGTGGCCATAATTGCTGAGGTTCACTGACACCTGCATGCCTCCCAGGCCAGCAGCTCCTCACTGACACAGCCCGTGAGGACAGCCACCCCTCTTGCTGGGACATACACTGCGCTGAAGGAAAGCAGTCACTGCCGGGAGAGGGGGTGCGCTTCCTGTCTCACCACCAGCCCTGGCACCACCCTGACCTCAGGGGGCCCCGGGCTTGGGGGCGAGGTTGTGGCTGGGGTGTGTTGTGGATGGAGGGGAGGGGCCCTGGTGTGCCTGGCTGAGCAAGTGTTCTGCGTGTCAGAGTGGGAGTGAGTGGGGCTGAGCTCGGGTACACGAGTGGGAGGTTGTGTGCGTCAATGTGTAGGGGGAGAGTCTGTGTGTGTATATGGTGTGCCTGCGCGCAGGCTTTGTGTGTGTGTCTGCCTAGCCTTGTACGTCAGGAACCTGGACCTGGTTCTGGGAGCTCTGCTCTGTGTGTGTGTGTGTGTGTGTGTGTGTGTGTGTGTGTGTGTAGTGTATAACATTTTCGTGCATTTCCTTTCCTGTTTGTGTGCATCATGTGTAGTGTAGAAGGCATACACGTGTGTGTGTCTGAGGTTCATCTGGATAAATGTGAGGTGTGTTGACAGGACAGTGTTTATATGGAGTTTGTATGCAGCCAGAGTGTGATGTTTCCTTGTATGTGCTTAAGCACACGCATGTGGGGTGTGTGTGTGTGTGTGTGTGTCTGTGTGTGTGTGTGTGTCTTGGTAAATCAGGGTGTATGACATTCACAGGCCTGGATAGCATCAGTGTGTCTTTGCCAGTCTCTGGCATGTGTCCCTGTGTGTGCCAGTAGGTCCTCAGCTCACAGTGGGGTTTGCATGTGACACTATTTGGTACATGTCTGTGGGTTGTGTGCCTAGGTGGGGGGTATGGCTCAGCGTGGTGTGTCTTCAGATCTGCCAGTGGGGCCTTGTGATCTTTGTCTGCAGGGACTTGTGGGACCGCTCTTCCGGGACACCCCCTCCCACTCCCAGGCTGAAATCTCGGCTGTGCCCTCCGTGCCCAACCAGCTGGGCAGCTCTGTGCCTGCCTTGCCACCCCCTCCCGAGGGGATCTGGGTATGCTGGCCACCCAGTAGGGTCAAGGTCACACAGTGGAGAAGACAGGGCTCCTTCTATGTTGTTCCGCTGTTCCCACCTCACAAAGGGCCCCACCACCGAGGCTGCCAGTGCCCTGCATCCTGCCGGTCTCCCCTGGAATGAATTTTAATTTCCGCTCCCTGGGGGCTGCAGGCAGGACACGGTGAGGGGAGAGCTGGTGGCTGCTGCGGGTATGAGCCACCGGGCAGCCCAGCAGGGGGGAAGGGAGCACAGATTGGATTTGAATTTCAAAGGCAGCTGGGGCTCCAGTGCATCTGCATTGTGCAATTGTGTATGTGTCGCTTGTGTGTCCGCAAATGTATGCCTGTGAGTGTGCTCGCTGTGTGACTGTGCCTCTGCGGGGCGTGGGCGAGCTCTTGCATGGGTCTTGCGTCAGGGAGCTTGGGGTTCCTGGGCCACTGTCACCATATGCATGCCCCCAGAGCCTGTTGCGTGTCTGTGCGCGCTTCCGGGCAAGGGTTGGCATCTGCAAGTGTATTTTTAGGAATGAGTCTGTAGGAGCATGTGTGTGCCTTTGTGTGTCTGTGTTCAAGCCACTGTGTGTGCCTTTGAGTGCGTCAGTGCTGTTGTGGGTCTGTATCACTGTGTCTCTGAAAGTGTTAGTGCTGCAAATGCTGGTGTGTCTGTGTGAGTGTGGAGAGTATGGGGTAGGGTCACCGTGAGTGGGAGCTCAGGTATGGATGGGCAGAGCGGGCTGTGCTGCCTGTCCCCTGCTGTGTACCAGCACTGCCCAGGGAGGACTGAGTGCAGCACCCTCTCCTCCTGGGGATGTGGGGCATGGTCAGCCCTGAACACACCCCACCCCGCCCCGCCCCGCCCCTAACGCTGGATCAATGACCCGAAAGCACTCAATGGGCTCTCAGGAGGCAATGGCCGGAGAGGATGGGCCGTTAGCAGGAGGGGCACAGCAGCGATAGTTTCACTACCTCGCTCTGTCGAGGGCACAGGGGCAGCCATCTGTCTTGGGCAATGGGCCTTTGTGGCTGTGAGATCTTCTCAGCCTCCTGGCTGTGTGGAGATTCTAGCTCGAGCGCAGGAAGAACCACCTAGTCACCAGGCAGCTCTGCCCCTGAACAGGCACAAGCACACAGGTGCCCTAACTCAGATACACAGCATTCCCAAGCACCTCTGACATGGGGCTCAGGGAGTAGACCACTAATGTACACCCATGAGTGCACACACACACTGACCCAGAGACCCTGGCAAAATTGTGTATACACCTCACACTCAGTTGAACACCCCCCCTACACACACACACATACACACACAGGTGCACCCTTGGGTCTTGGACCCTGTAAGGTGAAGAGGGTTAAGACACAGAAGTCTCAAAGCAGCCTTGAGTTACTCGATGTCTTGCTGTATACTAGGCTTTGGGGACCCAGAGGTGGTTCTCCCCACCTCCCACCTCCCAGAAGTGCTCAAGCAAGGGTTAAGAGAAGGGACAGACATCAAATCCAGTCTTTCCCATGAGCTGCCATCCCACAGCCAGAGGAAGGCAAGGGCGGGGGGCTGCCCCTTCATGGGGTCCCCCAGAGACTGGACTAGGCACAGGAAGGTGATGTCAGGACAGTAGAGGAGGAGCCAGAGATGGAATGATGGTTTCAGAGCCTCCTTCCCTGCCAGATCAAGAGCATTTTGAGAAAGGGTGGGTGCTGGCTCATCCCAGTACAACTCAGCAAGGGGTCTGACACTAACAGTCTGCTGACTAGCTGGGCAAGGCTGCACAGGCCTGTAATCCCAGTACTTGGGAGGCTGAGACAGGAGGACCACAGGTTCAAGGCCAGCCTCAGCAACTTAGCAATATCCTGTTTAAAAAAATAAACAAACAAATAAAAATGGGTGGGAGTGTAACTTAAAGGTAGAATACCTGCCAGTGTGGTGGTGCATGCCTGTAATCCCAGTACTTGGGAGGCTGAGACAGGAGGACCAAAGTTTGAGGATAGCCTCAGCAAATAGTGAGACTCTCAGCAACCTAGTGAGACCCTGTTTCAAAATAAAAATAAAACAGGGCTGAGGAGAAGCTCAGAGGTAGAATGCCCCTGGGTTCAATCTCTAGTAACACACACACACACACACACAAAGTAGAATGCCCCTGGATTCAATCCCCAGTACCAAAACAAAAACAAAAACACTTGCTAATTGAATGAAAAGAAAGAAATGAGTCAGAGAATGCAGGACCACTCAAGAAGTGAAGGAACACTCGATAGAAGAAGCAGAAATAGTATCCCTGGCTGCGTGCGTGTGTGGGCATGTGAGTGTGTATGTGTCTGTGACAGTGGCTGAGGGAGGCTATGTAAAGCAGGAGATTAGGCTGGAAATATATCACTAAGGGCCTTGTAAGCAAAACCAGAGGCAGGTTTAATTCTGAAAGCAAAAGAGATCTATGAACGGTTTTGGATAGGAAAGAATTGTAGTCAAGTTGTTTAAGAAACATCTGGGAGGCCAGGCGCAATGGTGTACTCCTATAATCCCAGGACTTGTGAGGCAGACAGAAAGATTTCAAGTTCTAGGCTAGTCTCAGCAACTTAGTAAAGCCCTGTTTCGAAATAATAATAAGATAGGGCCAGGAGTGCAGCTTAGAAGTGGAATGCCTCTAGGTTCAATTCCTCATACCCCACCTGCCCACACACACAAAGAAAGAAAAAAAGAGAAGAAAAAACTGGGATAGCCAGGCATGGTGGCTTACACCTGTAATCCTAATACTCAGGAAGCTGAGACAGGAAGATCACAGATTCAAGGCCAGACTCAGGAACTTAGCAAAACCCTGTTTTAAAAGAAAAAAAGAGCCGGGCATGGTGGCACATGTTTGTAATCTCAGTACTTGGGTGTCTGAGACAGGAGGATCGCAGGTTCAGGGACAGTCTCAGCAAGTAATGAGACTCTCATCAACCTAGCGAGACCCTGTTTCCAAATAAGAAATAAAATTGGGCTTGGGGAGTAGCTCGAAGGTAGCATGCCTCTGGGTTTAATCCCCAGTATCACCAAAAAAAAGACTGGGACAAATGGAAAGTGGATTTAAGAAGGGAACTGGCTACAGGCTGATTCATTCATTCAACAAATATTTATTGAGAGCTTACTAAAAAAGTCCAGCACTGAGTGAGTCAAACATACAGTCTCAGAACCCAGGGAACTCCTAGAACAGGATCAGGTACCTGCCGTGCTTACGTGGAGTTTACCTCCTGGCAGGGCAAGGCAGGCACATGAAAACCTGTACATATGTGGAACATCTGTGTTGACAAAGGCAAAGAAGGAAAGTCGTGTCAGGTGAGGGGGCAGGAGGGATGGAGAAGAGGGGGATGTTTCAGGTAAGGTGGTCAAGGAAGATGTCTTCTCTGAGATGGTGACATCTGAGGTGAGGGACATTCAGAGGAAGAGCTGTACAAATAGGGGAAATAGCAAGTGCCAAGGCCCCCGGAGGGAGTGTGCCATTTACTCAGATGGGAAGACTTGTGGGAAGTCGATGATTTCTATTTTGGACTTGCTGCATTGAGGTGCCTTCAGGACATCCAGTGACGGTGACCAGGAAACAGAAGCGATTTGGGTAAAGATAGGGATTAAAGAGACTGGAAGCCTGGGAACTGATGCAAAGCGTAACTGCAGGGGGGACTGGGGAGCAACCTGAGGCATAAGAGGACATGTGGGAGCTGGGTGTGGTGAAGGACGCTTGTAATCCCAGTACTTGGGAGGCTGAGACAGGAGGATCCAGGTTCATGGCCAGCCTCAGCTACATAGTGAGGCCCTCTGCAACTTAGTGAGACCCTGCTTCAAAATAAAGAATAAAAAACAGGACTAGGGTGTAGCTCGGAGGTAGAATACCCCTGGGTTCAAACCCCAGTATTGCAAGAAAAAAAAAAAAGAGTCCATGTGGAGCTGGGCACGGTGGCACACACCTGTAATCTTGGTGCTTGGGAGGTGGAGACAAGAGGATCACAGATTCGAGGAGGCCCTCAGCAATTTAGAGAGACCCTGTTTCAAAATAAAAAATAAAAAGGGCTGGGGGTATAACTCAGAGGTAGAATTCCCTGTGTTCAAACCCTAGTACCAAGAAAATAAGGTAAAATAAGAGTCAATATGGAGACAGGCTGCTAGGGGTGGGGAATGGGAGGTGGGGACCATATGACTAAAATGGCGCCCTCAGAATGGTCCTGCCACCAGCAGCCCCTCCTCCTGATGCTACCCTGATGCCTGACAAGGAAACAGGCTAGGCTGTTGACTGACAGGAGCCCCTTTCTAGGTGGCCTCCTGAGCTCCCACTGCCCCTATCCTGGTCATCAGAGCCCATCTGTCCAACATTAGTGCTTCCTTCCTCTAGCTTGAGGTTGGATCTTCAACTCACTCCACAGACCCCTCTCAGCTGATTTCAAACCCGGGAAGGAGGAAAGCCAGGACCTAAAACCCGAGGACCTCCCGGGCAGCCTCTGAGCCTGTTTTCCCTTGCACTGAGATTTGGAAGGACAACATTTAAGCTTGACCTTCCAGCCCAGACATGATCAGAATCTCTGGAGCTACTTTATCACATTCACATGGACTTGGTGTTGCCTGGGTACCCAGTCAGCAACTGGCTCTCGTGAGGAGGGTGTAGCCCTGATCTGTGGCATCTGCCAGTGCTCATGGTGTGAATCCTCCCATGATGGCCAATTTAAACCACTCCTCGCAAGCCCACTGGCTAGCATAATTCCTAAAAAGTTAACAGGCAGCTCTCACAACCTGGAATGAGCCAGCACTGGCATCTTCTCCAGACTCTTTCCAGAGAGATGGGAAGAGGCAGGAAGCCTGGCCTTTGGGTAGAGGATCTGCCTGTTGGTAGAGGCTGTCCAGCCCCATCTTCCCTGTCAAAGCCCAAGTCCTTCTCCAGAGTGAACCTCTCTGAGCCTCCTGTTTTCCCTCACTGCTCTTCTGGCTCTAACCACTTAACATCCTGCCCAGGCCCTCTGCCCAGCGCATTTTCTACTCAGAAGATGGCCTGGTACCCACACCTACTATCCCTGCCTCCTTCCTTCAGAAACAGATACCAGAAGCTGGGTGCAGTGTTGCACATCTGTAATCCCAGCACTAGGGAGGCTGAGACAGGAGGCTCTCAGGTTAGAGACCAGCCTCAGCAACTTACTGAGACCTTGTTTTTGTTGATGTTATTGTTGTTGTTTAGTTGGTGTGTGTGTGTGTGTGTGTGTGTGTGTGTGTGTGTGTGTGTGTGTGTGTTTTACTGGGGATGGAACCCAAGGGCCTTCTACCTCCACACTATACCCCCAAACCTATTTTATTTTTATTTGGAAACAGAGTCTCACTAAGTTGTGGAGGGCCTCACTGGATAGGTGAGGCTGGCCAAAAACCTGAGATCTGGCTATTTTTTTTTTTTTTATCTTGAAACAGGGTCTCCCTAAGTTGCAGAGGGCCTCACTAACTTGCTGAGGTTTGTCTTGAACCTATCTTAGCCTCCAAAGTACTGGAATTACAAGTAGGTACTACCATGTTTAGGTGAGACCCTATTTTAAAAATAAAAATAAAAAAAGCTGGGGATGTAGCTCAGAGGTAGAATGGCCCTGGGTTCAATTCCCAGTACCAAAAACAAAAAAACGGAAACCAGACACCAGAATGCCATGGACCATGCCACCCTGACCCCACAGCTATGGTCCTTGTAGACAAGCAACCTGAATGTCTGGCTCAGCTCTGCCACCAGCTCCCAGAAGGCTCGTGTGCCCTTGGTCTCCCCATCTGAGAGATGGGTGGCAGGCGCTGGCCTCTCCGACGGCCCTTTCAACTCTGTGAGATGCTGCAGTTTCTGTTGCTGCCTGGCTCGGCCCTAATGGCAGCTTAGGGCCTCCACTCTCAAACACATCTCCCCAGCCTCCTAGACCCTCCCTGCTACAGCGGCCCCCCACTGCCTGTGGCTCCCTAGGCTCCCCGATAAGGGGCCCAACTAATTACATTAGGATTTCATGCCAATTAGCAAACAATTACACGGGCAAATTGGTGCCTAATTTGGAGCAATAACAGCTCGGGTGGCCAAGGAAGGATAGTTTCAGGAGACTGTTCACCCCTGCCTGGCCCTACAGGGCCCCTGGAGGGTGGGAGCCAGCGTTTGGTCCTGTCCTAGGTAAAGCCTGCAGTTGTTCTTTCAGGATCTTTAAGCAGCTGGTCTGCTCAGGCCTGTGCCAAGTGACCAGAGTAGAGGAAAGGGACTGAGGTGGAGGCGGGGGCACAGGGGCACCCGCCACAGAGGGCTGGCTTCTCAAGAGTGGGCAGGGAGGACTTGGGGAGGCAGGGAGGAGGGAAGGTGGCATGGGGGTGACAGTAATTCATGTGAACAAAGAGTTGAATGCTGGGATGAGTTCGGGGAACTCACAACTAAGGGAGAATCCAGCTGGGCCAGGCGCGGGACGTGAAGCAAGCTGAGGCCACAGAGGCAAGGAGAGCCAGCTTGGGACCGTCATCCCACGGGATACAGATGTTCTCCTGGAAGCCCTGGGAGCCCTTGAGGGTTCAGGGAAGGAGGAGGAGACTGCTGAGACTCACCTTGGGCTCCTGACCTTGGATCACTAGCAACCACCCAGCCCACCGCTGTCAGTCTGCCATGGGGCTTCACCTGCTCTTCCCTTTTAACATCTCAGGAGTCCACTACCCTTGTCCAGGACCCCAGACAGTCCTGCCCCTACCATTTCTTGTCTGTTTTCTCCAAGCAATTGCCCTAATGCACAAACCCAACCATATTCCTCCTTTTTTTTTTTTTTTTTTTTTTTTTGGTGGTACTGGGGATGAAACCCAGGGGCCTTCTACCTCCAAGCTATACCTCCCCCCAGCCCTATTTTATTTTTTATTTGGAAACAGGGTCTCACTAAGTTGCTGAGAGCCTCGCTAAGTTGCTGAGGCTGACTTCAAACCTGTGATCCTCCTGTCTCAGGCTCCCAAGTACTGGAATTATAGGCATGCACCACCACGCCTGGCCCATATTCCTCCTTTCCTTAAGCCCTCCATGGCTCCCCAGTGCTCTCAGACTAAAGTCCAAGCTCCCTCTCTCAGCTTCACTGCCCCTCACCATCTGACCCCTGAGGACCTCCCAGCTTTCCCTCTCCTCTCTCCTCCCCATCTACCCTGTGCTCCAGGAGCTAGGCACCATTTGGGGGGAGGGGACTTGGGGAGTACTAGAGATTGAACCCAGGGGCATTCCACCTCCAAGTTATACCTCAGCCCTATTTTTTCTTCCTTATTTTGAGGCAGGGTCTCACTAAGTTGTGGAAGGCCTCACTAAGTAGCTGAGGCTGGCTGTGAACCTGCTATCCTCCTGTCTCAGCCTCCCAAGAACTGGTATTTCAAGCGTGCGCCACCACGCCCAGCTTAGGCACCATTTATAGACAGCGCCAGGCTCTTTCATACCTCTGAGCCTTTTCAGATGCTGTTCCCTCTGCCAGACTGCTCTCCTAACACCCTGTGCTTATTAGCAAGTGCCCACTCCCAGCCCCTCCTCTGCATCCCTGATGGCTCGAGGAGGCCTCAGCTCTTCCCTCCTCCAGACTCTCCCTCTGTACCCTCCTCTGGTTCCTCTGCAGTGCAGCTATGCATCAGGCTCTGCCTGTCTCCTGACTTGGAGCTGCTCAGGGGCAAGGTGTGGGGCTGATCTACTCCATATCCCCTCCATCCAGCAACGAAAGACAGTGAACAGAGGAGACAAAGGGATGGGCTTAAAACATCTCTCCTCCCTCCCCAGGACGATGGGAACACAGCTTCGGGAATCCAGAGAAATATTCATGAATCTGGGGAATGGCTCTCTCCAAAGGAGAAGCTGGGTCGGCTTTCAGCCCTCTGCCCCTTGGTGCCAAGCCCTGCCCCTTCCCCTACAGCGCTAATCCTGAACACCCAGGCAAAGCCTGAAGCTGCCCACCTCCACCTGCCCTGCCCAGATGTTTGCACCTCTGCCTCCAATCAATGTGGTACAGAAAATCCCTACAGCTCAGGATGCACAAAGAGTGAGGGCAGTGGCAGGCAGACTGAACTGCAGCATGAAGGACCGTGGGCAGGCTCAAGGAGGACCTCCTGACCATCAGCGTCCAGAGATCCCTAAAAGGATGATCAACAAGGAAGGGCAGGGGGCTTGACTGAGCCACGGGAGGCTGAGAAGAGGCCAGAAGATAGAACTCAGACCTTCCCAGAGGCAGGGGCATGACCCGGCTGACTTTCCTGGGAGCTTGGTTCTCACTTGGGGGGCTGCTACTCTGTCACAAGGCCCATCACTCACGTTAATTACCGAGAAAAAGCCGATTTCTCCTCATTCCCAGACTCCAAGTGACAGTATCATTAGGCTGGTAATGTGCGGAGAAATTGTGCGTGTCTGTCTTGGAACATGTCCTGAACCAGAATGGGTGAGGGCACCCCCGGCAGAGGTTTGTTTCCAAGATGCTCCCTGTGGCAGAGAGCCAGTCTCTGGAAGAGATGCTGTGCCACCAGACAGAGGTGCTCGCCCTCTCTGTTCAGTGGGCCCAGATGATGGTAATTAAATCATACCAGCCAAAGGGATGGATACGCAGCCCACAACACACAAACTTTGCCAGTGCTGTTCTTGGACTTACACAAGGAAGCCAGGTATGGCGGCCCATGCCTATTGTCTTAGCTACTCAGGAGGCTAAAGCAGGAGGATCCTTGGAGCTCAAGAGTTTGAGACCAGCCTGGGCAACATAGGGAGACCCTGTTTCAAAAAAAGGATTTATACAAGGACACCAACCCCTTGTCTCTGATAAGCTTGAACTTGGGCCAGTGGGTGGCTGTCACTTTTCCCAGTCTTGCCTGCACTCTTTTCTTTGAGCGCCTGCCCACCTCTTGACCAAGAGGCATCTGGGCACCAGCTTGCCTCTGGGAGGAAGGAGCTGGCCATTCCTCTGCACTCCTTCTCCCCTGAACAAGGCCAAGTCCCCGAATGTGAGCAGAGCATGGACTCCAGCCCTGGACAGCAGCTACTTCTCACGGCCCTTCCATGCCTCTTTGCACCTTTATCATGTTTAGCTCTCATCCAAGGCCGCTGAGCACAGAAGGAAACTGAGGCCAGAGAGGCTGGGCGATTTGCCCAAGCTCAAGTCTCACAGTGAAGCCAGCTCAGGTCTCACCAAAGTCAGGGCGCGGGCCGGAAGCAGCCCCCAGTGCCCTGCACTGGAACACACTCTCTTCCCGGCTCCTGTCCTCGAGAGCTGAGGTGGGTGAGGCACAGGCAGGATGTACAGATATAATTATAGCTCAGTGTGATCCACGCATGACAAAGGAGGAATTCAAAGGTTTATCCTCACCAGGAATCAGAGAAATGCAAATTAAAACAATACAATACCGTTTTTTTTTAACTTATTGAAATTTATACAGGTTTTCATTTTGGTGTTTTTTTTGTTTTTTTGTGGGTTTTTTTGTGGTAATGAGGCTTGAACCCAGGGGCTTTCTACTTCCGAGCTACACCCCCAGCCCTATTTTATATTCTTTATTTTGAAACAGGGTTTCACTAAGTTGCACAGGACCTCACTAAGTGGTTTTTGTTTTTTTAAGATAGCATCAGTGTTGAATAAAATGGAAATCTGGGCCACTCATAGACTCCATCGATGGAAGAGTACATTAGAACAACTTTTTCTCGAAGGCCATTGGGTGACAGTATCCAGAGCTTTAAAAATGGACAGACCCTTTGGTCCCATTAATCTACTTTTAGGAACTCAATCCAAGAAATAGCCAAAGATGTCAAAAAAGAACCATGTACAGGGATGCTTACTGCTATTATTTATAACTATGAAAAATCACGACCAACATAAATGTCTAGCAATAGAGAACTGGTAAAATAAATTATGATATAGCCATATATAAGAATATTATGCAAACATTAGAAATCATGTTCTTAAAGAATTTTTAATAACCTGGAGAAAGGCTCACTATGTAATAAGTGAAACACAGCAGGAAACAAGATTGTACATATAGGATGGTCTCAGTTTTATAAAGAAAATATTTAATCAATTCATGTAAAGAAAGTCTGGAAGGAACTAAACAGAGTGTTAATCTGAGAGGATTATGAGTGATTGTTTTGTTTCAACTTCTATTTTTCTCTTTCTTCCAAATCTTCTACATGTTTTCAGGGGGGAAGTCATTAGAAATGCATGCAATGTGTGTGTGGAGGGGAGGGAGGAGCCCTCCTTGCCCATCGTGGGGGCAGTGGGGTCTGGGACGGCTTCCTGCCTAAGAGATGCCTGTCCTGAGCCCCGGAATGAGGAAGCTTTGTCCACCGGAGGGAGGCTTCCTGTTCTAGGCCAGGAAAGTTATGTGCAAAGGCACAGAAGCCAGAGAGAGCCCCTGATTGCTTCTGGAAAATCTCAGTGGCTGTGTGGCCAGGGAAAGGGACAACAGGGGCAGCACGCAGGTGGAACGCAGAGGCCAGACCCAGAGGGCCCGGAAGACCAGGCTGGGAGCTGCACTTTCCCCCTAGAACACAGCCCGGTGTTGACGGTCCTGAGCAGGGAGGGGATGAGATGCAAGCTTAAAAAGATCCAGGGGCCCACAGAATGGAGAGGAGGTAGGACTGTGGGAGATAGAGTGAGGCAAGTGTGGAACCTGGAATCCAGCAGGGAGCCTGAGAGGCTGTCACATGGTCTGTGTGAGAGAGGGGCTGGCTGGGTCTGGGATGTGGTGGCCAGAGGAGGGGCCTGCTGGAGCAGTGATTAGGAGGAGACTTGACAGGAGCAGGTGATTAATTGGAGAGGGGAGGGAGAGAGGGGGAGGGGAGCCTTTGCCACCAACTAGGGCACATACTCAGAGGTCTAGATTGCAGTTTTAAGAGTGCTTCCCCCATCCCCATGCCCCCCATTTTCCCCCTAGATGGGCAGATATGGGGTTTGATATTTGGCAGCAGAAGATTCTGGGAGAAGCTGGACCCCATCCCTGCAGCCTGGCTGACCTCTGGCTCACTCCACCCCTCTACACCCTCTTTACCCCTGGAGCCCACAGTCCTAGACAGTGGGCACAGGTGGGCATGGGAAGGCCATGGAGCATGCCCAGGAAGGCCCTGGCTAGGTCCCTCCCTCAGGATACAGACATGCACCGTCACATTTGGACCAGGTTCCACAGAGATAAAGCACAGCCACGCACAGGGCCTCTGAGAGTCAAGTCACAGGCACTGATGTACACCCTGGGACACAGCCCAACAGAGGCCACCACACACAGTCAGCTCCAGCCTGGTCTCACACACAGGCCATTGTACTCCGCCGGAGTCCCCAAGGTCCTCCCCCTGCGCCACCCCCAGCCCCACACCCGCTTGCCCCTCCCCCAGGAGGACAGGACAGAGGACTGGCTGGCAGAGGGGCCAGTGCAGGGGACTGGCACAGGGACCTGCAGCCAAACGGGCAGCCCAGCTCAGAGGAGGGAGGCCTCTGAGAAAGGGTTGCCACGGCAACAGGCTCCAGCGGAACCAACCAGAGCCTGAGATTTTCGGCTCTTATTTTTAGAAGTTGGGCCTAGACTGGTTGGGCCGGCCAGGGGCCAGGCTCCCACGGGCATGCCCGAGGGCACAGACACCAGCCGGAATCCCCAGGGCTGCTGGGGGGCACTGCCCAAGCTGAGCTTCTTCCTCGGCCCCTGGCCCCCTTCCCCAGGGTGACACCCAGGGGAGGGTCTTCTACTCCCTGTCTCTGTGCTAACCATGGGCTTTCTACCAGCAGTCCCTCTGCCCTCCAGGCCTGGGGTGAGGACACAGGGCACTGCAGCTTCTCATTTATAGTGTGTCAGAGAATGGAAGGGGTGGGGGCCCGGCCCAATTTATTGGCGGTGTGTAAGGCTGTGTGTAATTGTGTCTGAATGAGTGTGTTTGTATGTGTACCACTGGAACTCTGTGTGTGTGTGTGTGTGTGTATGTGTGTTCTCTGCCACAGTGGCAAAGCTGTGGGAAAAACACCCCCACCCCAACCTGGATCTCTTAAAAGTGAGGCCAGGGGCAGAGATCTCGCGCTGGACAGGTGGTGGCCTTCGTGTCCCCTCCTTGTCCACACCTTTCCTATGTCTGAGCACACAGCTCCTACATACAGGAAGAGCCCAGACAGACACAGGTGGACCAGCCAGAGTGAGAGGATCAGGAGCTGGAGCAAGCTGACTTTTGGTGACTCCTCCAGCTGCTGGGGATTTCTCTGTTAATCTGGGACTGCTCTGTTTGCATCTCATTTGCCTACATTTGCATAACAAGGGCCTGGCTGGCACCAGAGATCGAAATTCCTGGCCTGGGTAATTGTGTGAAAAAGCCTCTGGAGACTGAGCAGGGATCCTGGGGTCGGGAAGCAGAGGCAGGGGCAACACTGAAGGGCCCCATCCAGGCCCAAGAACTGCACTCCTTCCCTGATCCCTGGTGCAGGGCGGGTGGGGATGGTGCCGGGAATGGAGTGGGAGGGGTGACAAGATTAAGGATCAAGTTATCCTTGAGAGTCTCCCCACTCCCCCTGCTGGGCCCAGAGTATTCGCATGGGTGGGAATGGCCTGAACTTGGTAAGGTCTAAGTTGGGCTGGGGAGAGGTAAGACACAGGAGCCTCTCTGCCCCTGCCCATCTCCTGTAGGAGTGACCCTCTGGCCAGAGTCACCAGGTCATATCCTAGACCTGCCACTTACTAGCTCCAGGACTCTCACACTTGGGCATCAGCGGTCCCTTCCTTGGGTCCCCCACTTTAGCCCTCGTCTGCATGGAGTGAGATATTCAAAGGTCTCCAGGCCATAGGGTTGTGTCCACTAGGAGTTCCAGTTCCTTTCTAGGCTATACCTCAACCCAGGACCCCAGAATTCCCTGCCCAGGCATCTCTAAGCCCGTCACCAGGGCCTAGGAGGCCTCTTTCCACCTCAAAGGCAGGTTATTTGCAAGGAGTGTGGACCTAGCAGGGCCTGGAGTGTGGCACCCTCAGGGATGCATATGGGCACCCAGGGCTACAGGGTGGAGCCCAGAGTAGAATGAGAAGGGGGAGGGGAGAGGACCAGGGACCTCCTTTGGCAGTCTTGCCCTAGGCTCATCAAACATTTGGGGTGGTTCTGACATGCTGTTTGACCTTGGGCAAGTTGCTTAACTTCCCTGTGCCCCCAAGTGGGGTTAATAATAGTAGCTGCCTCCTAGAGCTGCTGAGGATGTACGGAGTCGATTCATGTAAAGCACTTAGAATGGTGCCTGGCGCAGAGTAAGAGCGCAAGTGTCAGCTATTATTATCTATCATCCTGGGATTTGGCTTTTTTCCCTCCAGCTACAGAACAAGCAAGCACTTTCTCTTTCGCTTTGAGAAACTGAGGAAGAAGTAGGGGCTAGGGATATGCCTTTCACTGCCCCCTCCTCTCTCAGAGCCCAGACCCCTTTTCTCCTCTCCCATGACTGCACCCCAGGCCAGGATCCAGGAAGGCAGCCAAGTTGTTGGACAGAATGTAATGACTTATTTAATGTCCTCACTGGTTGAATGAATGAATGAACAAGTGAATGAATGAATAAAAACAAAGATTAAACAGATACAAGTCAAGCCGAAGGCTGGGAGGCTGAGCAGGACAGCGTGACCGGCAGGCGTTCTGGCTGTGGGACCCTGGGACCCGTTTCCCTGCCCATCACTGTTCCTGTCTGTTTTCATCAGATGGTGGGGAGGAAGGGGCTGGCCGGGAACTCTGCAAGTCACCCTGGCTCTGGGGGTGGCTCATCCCTGTGGTGTTAGAGGAGAGTGTCCACCTGTATCCTGGGTCCTTTTGTGTCCCCTAGGTGTCTGAATGGGTGCATTTGTGTCTGTGCCTCCCCCTCAGAACCTCCTCCTATCCAGCAATGAGGGGCCCTGAGACAGGCCCCATCCTGGACTGGGCCGGGGGTGGGGGAGAGGCTGGTGAATCTCATTAGCTCCCTATCTACACCCCAGCCCCTCTGGCAAAGCCAGGCTCCATGTGCCCGCTTGTCAGCCGGCGGGTTAGCAGTGATGGAGAGCTAGCTCTCTTGGGGCCTGCCAGCCTTCACCATCTGGCCAGGCTGGGGGTGGGGGGCTGTCAAAGGATGCCCCTCTAGGCTCCCAGGCCTGGCACTGGGCTGGCCTCAGAGAGTGGGTGCCGAGCCTGCGTGGGGTGCCAGGTCTGGGTGTGGCTGTGGGTAGTGTTTGTGTTTTTATTCATGTGTTTGTATTCATGACTATGTTTATGTGTCTGCCTGACTGTATCCTAATGGTCTGGGGTTTCTGTGCATGACAGTATGTCCCAGGCTGGGGGTCTTGGGCTTGGGGGTGTTCCATGGGGAGCTCTGAGTGGCAGCAGGGGTGTTCCGTGAATTCCTGGCTCAGCTCTTAATCAGGAGAAATTAACCTTCAGGCCCATTTCTTTAGAGGGGCTGAAAGCCAAGGAGTCCTAAAGTGTCCCTGACTGTCTCTGAGCCCCACTCCCAGGAGGACAACTCTGGTTTCAGGTGTCATCAGCACCCCTAGGTTCACCAGAGAAGCACCCTCTTGCCTGCAGTGACACAGAGACAGGACACAGGTAACGCCATTCTGAAGTACAGTCACATAATTACCCAGATGTGGGCAATAGCACAGCAACACACACGAACCAGGCAGCCACATCTGCAATCGCAGACCCACCAGACACACACACACGTGTACACACTCGGCAGACATTATGGCATGTACACACTCATACAGCCACACAGATTTACAGGCACATGTGTGTTCACATGCAGGAACATACCCATACATTGATAAACACGTGTGTGTGGTACTGGGGATTGAACCCAGTGGCCTTCTACCTCTGAGCTACACTCCTAACCCTACTTATTTTTTAAAATTTTTGAAACAGGGTCTTACTAATTTGCGGAGGCTGGCAGTGAACCTGTGATCCTCCTGTCTCAGCTACCCAAGCACTGGGATTACAAGCGTGTGCCACCATGCTCAGTAATAAAACACACTCTTGCAAAGATGCACGTGCTGAGAGGCAGGTACAGGCAGACCTGCTGGCTTGAGTCTCCTTTGCTTCTCTTTCCACCCTCACTCCGGTTCTCCAGGTCTGCCACTCTGCACGACCCTTTGCAAGGGGGACCTCAAAAGAAGGCAAATATCACATGCATATTTGCATATACAAGCTGTGTCTCCATGTCTGTGTCTATGTGTGACTGTGTGTCTGGTCGTCCGTGTGGCTCTAGCTCTATGTGAAGCAGGGTCTGTCAGGGTTTGTTCCATGGGAGACTGTGTGTATCTGTCAGGGTTTGTTCCATAGGAGACTGTGTGTATCTGGAGGGACTATGTGTCTGTGTGTACCCATGTGTGTGAATTTGAGTGTGAGTGACAGTGGGGGATTTTTGTAGCTGTGTAACTGCATCTTGTGGGCCACCTCTCACGAGCCTGTGAGGTATGTCTGTGTGCATTTGCATATCTGGGCACATCCCACGTGGACCTGGCTCTGTAGTCCAGGCTCTCCAGGCCGGCCTGGCTGGCTCTACTGCCAGCAGAGGCTATGGCCTGAGGTGGGGCCAGGTGAGACTGGACTAAATCCCCCTGCCGTTGACAGTCGTATTTACAGAGCTCCGAGTAGGACATAATTGCTTCTATTAATCTTTCTCCGGTTGTTAATTGCTCACTTATCGGGTTGTGTATTATGCCGACTGTTGCTCTTAATTCGCCTCTATAGCTGCAGGTGTTTGCTGCCTTATTAACTGTTCATCGGCACGGCTAGGGATAGAGACTTAATTGGCTCCCAGAGCGGGACATAGGCGGGCCAACTGGGCACTATCAGGCTCTCAGCCTGTCCCTGGAACTCTCACCTGTGGAGCACAGGTGGCTACAGGGAAGGGGCTGGCCAACTGCCAGCAGACAGCAGTCCTACATATAGTAGTCAGAATGACAACTGCAAGGTGCAGCCCCTGTGCATTCCTACTTCCTCCCAAAAGCCAACCGACCAATCAGAGCCCAGCTCCGATACCCCCTCTCCATCACCAACAACCTTCTTCTACCCAGGAGAGGAGCCAAACTCATTTATTTTAATTATCTGAACCTAATTGAGAACTAACACCAACACAGAGTGGAACTGTTTTCTGTCCTTTAACACTTCTTCTGCCTCCCCTGTGGTGCTAGGAATTGAGGCTATAAGGTTACTTTTCTTTCTACTGGGAGAAAAGAGGGCAAGAAGGAGCCCCTATCAAAGCAAGAAGGGGAAAGGCTGAAGTTAGAACCAGGAAGGACTTCCCAGACTCTGATGTAGCTATCTAGAGCAGCTGGAGTCCGAACAAGAACAAGGAGGAAGTTCTGCTGCTCCATCCCAGCCACACTTCTGCTTGCAGAGCCCCAAGCGCAGAGAACCCACTCCCTCTGCTGCACTGTTATATAGCAGCAGCAGTAAGAGGGTTCTTTACGCTTAGTTGAATCCTACTCCTCCCAACTATGTTGTAGCAGACTGAGTCCCAATTGTTCATGATGGGAAAACAAAGGCCCAGAAAGGGAAAGGGAGTGGTCCCAGGATTCCCCAGTCCTCTCTGGCAAGGCTCCGAAATGCAGTTCTCCAAAGTTTGTGCCCTACACTTTCCCTCTGGCCCAGCTCCAGCCCAGACATCTCCATCCTAGAGGGCACTTGCTCAGTGCATGCATCTCAGCCCCATCTTACACTTCCCACCTCAGCCACTGCTGCAGCCCGCAAGCTCCAGTGTCTTTGGGATAGGAATGCAAGGTTTCCGGAAACAGTGGTTTCCCTGTAAGGATGTGTGTTGGGGGGAGGGGAGAAGGAGGCCCATGCTGCACCAACCTGGCTTCCAGCCTCCAAGAACAAACAGGCAAGCCGAAAATCCTCATCTTGTTCCTGGAATCCAGTCTGCCCTGACATCAGGAAGTTCTTCCAGGTGTCTAGTTGTCATGTCTTCAGCTGCAAAGGAAGTTGATTTGCTTTACCTGGGTTCTGAGAGGAGTTAAGCTCTACAGAGGGAGGAAGAAAGAGAGCTACTATTGAATGGGTACTGTGTGTGAGAAGCAGCAATGAGTGTGTGTAAAAGTGGCATCCTATTTAAACCTCACATAACCTAGTGAGTTAGGGATTAGTATCCCTATTTACAGAGAAGGAAAGTGAGCCATAGAGGGGAAGTAACCCAAGGCCACAAGGGCAGAACTGGGGTTCCAATAAGACTTGGCATTGCCTAAGGAGCTGTCTTCTGTCAGGGGTACCTGGATGGATTCATGCCAATGGTTCAGTAAGGAACATTGGGACCAGGAGCCAGTGGTCACTATCATAGCTCACCCACCCCAAATCTGGGAGCACTGATAAGCAAACCACGCATGCGCAGCCCACTTGCCCATCGGAGATGAACGTGAAGCAAAGGGAACTGTCCAGGGATACTTGCCCAAACAAGTTCTAGCCCCGCCTCTATGTTAATGACATGCAGATATATGTAAATTTGCACACGCAACCACTCAAACCTTTGGGAGCAATGGGGTGACACAGGAGCAGTTGCTATGGAAATCCCAAAGTGACACCCCCCCCATCCGCCCCGCACCAGCAGGCGCATAGACACGTGCACAAAGACCCAGGGTTCCTCGCTCCGGCGCCCAGAGGATCACGGAGTGGCAGAGGATATGAACCGGAAGGACCCTCAGAGACTGCGTCCAGCCGGGGACGCTGGGACCCGGGGAAAGTCACCGGGAGAGTAGTCGAGATCCCCGTGGGCCCCGGCGCCGTCCACTAAAAACCCTTGGGTAGAGGGCGACTCCTACTCCGGCCTAGCAACGCAAGCCCCGCCCAGCGTTGCATAGCAACATTCCTTGAACCTAGCAACCGCTGGCCACGCCCCCTAGCAACGTCATGCCTTAGCCGCGTTCCCGGCCCCCTCCGAAAGAGACGCAGGCAAGGGACTTGTGGACTAGGGCCAAAAGATGGGTGGGGATCACGTTGCCAGCTCCGCCTCGAGGCAGGCTGCAGGATTTCGGGGTCCTCCCATAGCCCTCTTCACGCGGGTCGAGGTGTTAGAGTGGCGCGTTAGCACCCACATTTAGAGAGGGGCAAACAAGCTCAGAAAGGAAGGCCCTGTCCAGAGGCCAGAGCTTGTTCTTCCCGGTGTGCCTGGCAGCGATGGGGAGCAAGCGCCCTCCGGTCTCCCGGGGAGAAAGCCCTGGACTGGGAGGAGGGGAGGGTGCAAGGCCGTCTTCCCCGCCCGACTGCGTTAGGAAAGCCACCCAAGTAGCGGACTCCGAATCGAGCTGCAGGTTTGCATAGTAATTTGCGTCATTTGCATATAGCGCAGAGGCTGCGGCGGTCTCCTGCCCCTCAGACCCAGAAAAGTTTCGGGAGGAGCCTCGCTCCATTTCTGGTTCACCTGTCCACCTCCCTTCCCTCCCCCCACCCCCACGCACAGCCCACCCTCGCCCCCGCTTCCTACCCCTTCGACTAAGTTCACTCACCCCACCCCCAGCTCAGCCCCGGAACTGCCAGCCCCGACCTCCATCCCAAGGCCGAGGGCCCCCTCTGCTGTCGGACGTGGGAAGGGCAGCCACAGAGCTCATGGGGCAGGGAAGAGGGGAACAAAGATCGCCCTCCCTTCCCAGGCCAGCAGACACCAGAGGGTTCATACACCCGTAGACTTCGAGAAAGGATGGGCAGGAGGTGCATCCCTCCAAGTGCTGGGGCGAAGGGTGGGGTCCTGCAAAGGCTCCTAGCCAGGGCATCTAGCCCCCATGTCAGTCCCCAAATTCATTTCTCTGGAGATCCACTCCACAGTGAGACATTACCATTATAGGGGCTTTGAGGAGCTCATTACATGGCCAAGGTGAGACAGCACGTCCAATCTTAGCACCAGCCTCCAACCACCTTGAATGCCTATCCCGGAGGCCTAGACCCTTGACTCTTTCCAGTACCAGTCCCTGGAGCTGGCAGAAGAGGTCCAGAAAAGTCACCCTCAACAGAAATCTCACACACACATGCAGAGAGTCCCTCCCAGATGCACACAGACACAGAGACACGCAGGGAACGTGATAGTGCTTTGTGCTATTCCTCCATCTATCCAAAGGGAAAAATCTTGGTCACTGAGTTTAAAACCCATGGCAACCTGCTCTCCTTTTGTTCCGTAGCAATTTCTATGTCTGTGCCCCTTCAAAAGCCTCTGTCCACTTCTCTCTTCCCCCACTCCAGTCCTGCCTTCTCTCCCACCACCTATTCTTTCTCCTAGTTCAGAATGCTTCCAGAAACCATCAGGGCAACAGCTGTGCCCTGGGGCACAATGATAGTTCAGGACCAGCAACTGGCAATAAAAATTCAAACTACAGCTGGCTACGAAAAGGACTAGGGTCTCCCCTGACCAGCTACCAGATGCAATCCTAACTTTACCAAATTCTTTATTGAACCAAAAATCAACACCAAACATTGCAGAATAGGAAACAAACATGGCAAGAGGGGAGGGAGAGCTGACCCTCCTCCCCCTCCACCCCATCTCACCCTGGTTCAGCACAGTAAAGGAATTAAATCCCCTGTTCTGGCAGATGAGAAGGGTCAGACATCTTTAATATCTCGGAGGAGGGAACACACTCAAGAGCTAGCTCCATCTTTAGGGCCTAAAGAGGGGTCAGGGTCTGGGTCAGAGAGTTCTGGAGCTGCAGGGGGCTGGCAGAGGAAGCCAAGAATCTCTGGGGCTGCGGAGGGCTGGGCAGGTGCTGCAGAGGATGGGGGAAGGGGCTGCTGGTCTGAGTGCCGCATGGAGGCGTGGAGCTGGTGACTCATGGTCACCAGGGACTGGAGGTGCTGGAGCAGGGCTTGGTGGGGACAGGTGGCCTTGTGGAGGTGCTGGTCATGGCCACAGTCATGGATAGCTGGTGCTACTGAATAGGGATGCCAGGGCTGGTACCAGCCTGGTGCTGGGGGATGCTGCCCTCGCCCAGGACCCTGCCAGGTCTCTGGCCCTGCCCATGGTCTCCCCCTGCCTCGGGAGGGCCTCTCCCAGGCACAAATTCCCTTTGAAGCCAGGTTGCCCCTGCCTCGGCTCTGCGGCAGGAGATCCCCTGGGGGAGGAGAGCCTTTCAGAGCCACATCTGGCTTTCTGTCTTCTGGCTGGTAGCATCTCATTTCCACTTTCTTGTTGAAGGAGACTGTCTTGCGGACCTTCCCCCACAAAGGGCTGACGATGGCCGTATCTGGAAGCCCTTCTTTGGGGAGCAGCACAGCCAGCAACAGGCTTGAGTGAGTGGCCTCCAGACCTGAGAAAAGAAGGAGGGAGAGACCCAAGGCCTGCTGGGGACAACACAGAACCCCCAAAGCTGCACTCTGGCTGCAGCAGATGTCCCAAGAACAGCTTTCCAGCTGTGAGAAGGGGGTCCACAGAAGGCCAGGAGAAGGACACGGGAGAGTGAGCCTGTCCTGGAAGATTTGGTCTAGGTATGATCAAGGTTCATCTGACTAAGAGCAGGGGATGCATGGTTAGAAATCAAGACTCTGTGGGCTCAAAGTCTAACTCACTGCCCTAGGACATAGGCCACACACTTTGCTCAGGAACAGGTACAGTCCACCTGAGCCCCCAGGGCTTTCCTGGAGCCACACCCTACAGTGATCCCTCCACAGAGGTCAAGCTGGGCCCAGCACAGCTGCAGCGAAATGCCCTCCCTCCTTCCTGTCCTCGGTGACATTTCCAATCCTCTGCGGGTCCTGCCTCTGTCCTGCTGCACCAGGACAGATGTGGTTGTTCTAGGAGCTTCTTTCTATTCAGGGATATCCAATCAGAGAAGCAGAGGAGTGTGGTACTTAGGAGCCCAGGTTCTGGAGCTGGGTGCGAAGCCTAACTCTGCTACTGACTGGCTGTGTGATTTGCCCAAGTCACTTACCTTCTCCCTACCTCAGTTTCCCCATCTGTAAAACGGACAGTCTAAAAGAACCATTCTGATAGGGCTATTTTAGGACTAAAAGAATTCATCTAGGTAAAGGGCTAGGGATGTAGTTCAATGGTGGCATGTACAAAGCCCTGGCTTCAATCCCTAGCAATGCAAATAATAATAATAATAATATACTTCATCCAGGTAAAGCTTTTAGAACAACAGTGGCACACAGTAGCCAACAGTCCAGTATGAGTTTTTCTTTTTCTTTGTTCGGTGCTATGGATGGAACTCAGGGCCTTGTTCTCCTTATCCCATCTACCCAACAAGAGCTCCCCCATGAGATGCGCCTGCTTCTGCTGACACCAAGGAGACTGTCAGCAAGGCCAGGCTGGTCGCCGCACCAGGGAGGCACTCACCTGGGCCCCCCAGAGGGCGCAGTCTGGAGGGCAGGGGCTGGAAGGCGGGCAGGGGCAGCAGGACCACCCCCGCGTGCACCACGGCAGCCAGGCCATGGCGCTGCTTGTTGTTGAGGTAGGAGTAGAGCAGGCGGCAGTTCTGGGTGTCCCGAGCTCCATGGGGACACAGCCTGACCACACAGATGTCCTATGGTCACAGGAGGAAAGGAGCTGAGGGGCAGCTGCCCTCTGTGCCTGGAGGTGCCCAAATCTCCAAGAGCCCTGGGAGGAACTGTCCCCATCTCTCAGGGGGGGAAACAGAGGGTCTTGCCTAGGGTCACTCAGTAAGTCTGTGGTCACACTGGGAATTAGATTTCCCAAACCCAGGTGTCTGCACCAGAGGAGGAGAGCTTGGTGGTGGTGGTGGTTTTGGGGGGGGTGGCTCGAGGAGAAGGGCGCCCAGGAGCAGGCAGTTACCTTGGCCTCAGCTGGGCAGATGCTGGCCAGAAGGTCCCAGATAGTGCTGGGCGGGATGCAGCCTGCTGAGCGGATCACCTTGGGCAGAGCCTGGGGGGAGGATAGCCAGTCAGCCCCAGCTCCCCACCCTCAGGCGGCCTCCTTCCCAGCCACCTGCAAGGCCAAAGACAGGTAGGCAGTGTGCCAGGACCCTCGATGGCTGCCTGGAGAACTTTGATTGTCCTTCGGTCTACCCTGGCAATCTCTTACAGGCACTCAGAAACCCTCACTCCCTCCTGTAAACACTTTAGCTGATCATTCAGTCACTCGACAATCACTCCTAAAATCCTCCTCTGGGCCAGAGAAGCACCAAACGCCCCTCCTGGACCCTTCTTGCTTTATGCCTGGGGTGACAGGCAGTGCTTCACCCTGTGTGTCTCTGCAGGGATGGGGCTGGAGTCTCATTTGCTCCCCCCGCCATGCCCAACACAGAGAGGCCAATGACTTGTCTTTGTAACAGAACGAATGGAGGGCTGGGTAAGCGGAAGGGTGAGCAGCTGACCGGGGGTCCATGACGAGCAGAGCAGGCATACCTGGAGGAGCCGACAGCTGCGTCCCGAGACTAGCTGGGCCTTTGCCCGGAAGCACTTGATGGAGAACATGTCGAGGGCGCCCTCCCAGGGTGGCGGGCTGGGCAGGGCCTTTGTGGGCCCCACGGGCATCTGGAGCCTAGGTGGAGGGACAGACCAACAGGGCAAGTCATCAGGACTTCCCAGCACCTCCTTCCTTTTCAGAGCGGGTGCTGTGTCCCTACTCCAGGGACTAAAACACTGGTCCAAATGTGACCTTGTGTGGCAAGAACCAGTAGGCTGGGGTGATTAGTTCCATTTTTACAGATGGGGAAACTGAGGCTCACAGAGGTGGGAAGACTTGCTCACTCTGTGTGTGTCTACTGCCCTAACTGGTAGCCTCCCCGCCCAATCCTGCTGGGCACCCCCACCCGGCTCCCAGCCGCACACCTGTCCTGGGGCTCCTTAGCAGGTGTCTCCCTGGCTTTGGGCTTCTCTGGAGAGGACACAGGAGCTGGGCTTGGGGCTTTCTGGAAGACACTGTTCTCACTATTGCTGGTGACTCTGGAGGAGCCTGGCAGCATACTAGAGGACTCCCAGTCTGCAAACAGAGGCAGGAGATGAAACCGGCAGGCAGAGCCAAAAGCCAGCCCAGGGCTGGAGAGCTAGGGCCAGCAAGGCCTGCTCCAGCTTCATTTTGAGGTGACCTGGGGAACAGGCACCCCCACTCAGTCACCTTCTCCCCAGGCCACCCATCCCTGTTGCTGTGGATCCCCACACCCAGCCCTACCCACGCAGATGTGGCAGTTGGGGTCCAGGAAGTGGCCATCGTGGTGCTCTGTGGTGTCCTGTGGCAGGGTGGGCAGGGCCAGAGGGCTGCAGCCTCCAGATGCCGCCGTGGGTCCCTGGAGGGCACAGGAGCAGAGAGGGACAGATGAGAAGGCGGCTGGGGAAGTGGGAGCCTCCATGGGCAGGGGACTTTGGGGATGCAGTTTATTTTTCTCAATATTTTTCTTATTACTAAATATTGTGAACTTGGCATGAAAAAATTGTAAAGCACCAAAAACTCGAAAGAAATATTGCCCCCAGTCCCAGCACTCAGACAACAGTTGATGTATCAGTTTCTCTGTAAACAGGACTTGGGGTCCTTTTGTTAAAACAGATGGAACCAACACCAGGCGGGAGGGTGTATGCTTGTAATTCCAGTACTTAGGAGGCTGAGACAGGAAGATCCCAGGTTCACAGCCAGCCTCAGCTACTTAGTGAGGCCCTCTGCAACTTAGTGAGACCCTGTTGCAAAACAAAGAATAATAATAATAATTTTAAAAAGGCTGGGCATGGTGGCACATGCTTATAATCCCAGTACTTGGGAGGCGAGACCCAATATTAAACTTGGTATCCTCATTTTGACCACTATTATCACACAGGCTTGCTATATTTTCTAGTCCCTGTTGACACAGCACCAATGCAAGGACTGGAGTGCACACGTCACCTCTGTTGCATATCTGGGTGGTTTCCAGGTGTTCACTGTTATGAATAACCCTGAGGATATCTTTGTGCAAAAATATTTCCAGAAACTTTATGTTCTTTTCTGAGATCAAGTTGTCAGAAACAGAATCAGGGAGAATGAACATTCTAAAGAAACGTGATATCCATGGCCAAATTACTCCTCCCCCTCAGGATAGAAATGTCTTTGCACTCGCGCGCGCGCGCGCGCGCGCGCGCGCACACACACACACACACACACAAACATGTTGCTTTAGGAAAGTCTAAGAAGATTCTGAAACTCTACCCTTGTTTTCTAACCCCCTCCAGCATGTTGCCAAAGCACAGGCTCTGGAGGGAGATGGCCCAGGTTCAAATCTCAGCTCCACCACCGCACACTGAGCGACCTTGGACCAATGGCTTCCGGTCCTTTAGCCCAAAAACTGCACAGCAATAGCAGCACCATGTGGGTCAGTATGAGGACTGAATAAATTGCTTGTCCAGGAGCACAGAGCAGGTGTTCACGACAGAGCAAAGATTGTCATTACGTGTCACTTCCCGTTCCCCACGCTCTGGCTGCCTCTCTCCTGGGAAGGTCTCCCCAGCTGCTCCATCAGGGAAGAGGCTTGGCTTTGGTTGGGGAGCAGCC
Source organism: Graphiurus murinus (assembly GCA_004027655.1). Taxonomy (NCBI): domain Eukaryota; kingdom Metazoa; phylum Chordata; class Mammalia; order Rodentia; family Gliridae; genus Graphiurus; species Graphiurus murinus. The sequence goes on from PVLC010007979.1 coordinate 50,953, forward strand.
ACCCCTCTTGGGGCTCTGCTCTGCACATGCAGCCGTTCTCCCTGGCCAGAATATTGGCATGCTCACTGCCATTTCCCCAGTGGCTGGCACCCAGTAGGTCCTCCACAAATATATATTGAATGAATATGAGTCAAGGAGCCTGTTCTGCACCTCTCTCTCCTGGGCACACAGCTGATCAGAGTCAGGTGACAAGTGACCCATGCCTGAGTGGCCTTCTTCTGAAGTGACTGGCAGGAGGCTGACATGCCCAGTTAATCAGGCTCTGCACAGGATGGAGGCGGCCCAGAAGAGGCAGGCACAGGGTGAGCACAAGGAACAAGCCTGTCCCCAGAGACAAGAGGGGATTTCCAGGGGCACACCAGGAGGCCCTTGGGCCCGACTGCTCTAGGTGCTAGTTAGTTCCCCCGCCTGGAGCACCTCCAAATCCACAGAAGAGAGCAGGTCTCTGTTCCTTACGTTTAGGAAAATCCCTGCCTGCGACGGTGCTGCCCTCCTGCCGCCCAGCCACAGACCTGGCCAGCATGCTGAGGTTGGAGCTGTGGACAGACCTTCCTGCCCCTTGTGGACGAGTCAGGCCTAAAGGAGGGAGACCAGCGCCGAGGCGGCATGGACAGCCCCTGATGGCGGCCCTGCCTCGAGTCATGCCCACAGGACCTTGCATAGTAAGGATCACTGTCCCTGCTTTACCGTGAACACAGAGGGGCTCAGAGAAGACAGGGGACTTGTCCAAGGCCATACCTCTAGTGGGGTGAGGAGAGGACCCCCGGCACAGTCCTGCCCCAGGCCAGCTCAAACCCCCACTTACCACCAGGTCCTCCAGGGTCAGCGTCTGGTCCAAGTCCCGCAGGATCTCGACCTCACCCTTGTGGGTCAGCTTGGAGGCTGGAAGTCCCTGCAGCTCCTTCTGCTGCTGCTCAATGATCTCCAGGCCCTGAAGACAGTGAACTCAGCCAGGTCAGGGGCCTCTGGCCACCAAGGGCCTGAGCACTTCCTCCCTCCCTGCAGGCCCCTCTCCTGGGGCCCCCGTCCCATGCCAGGCCTCCTGCACATTACCCACAGCCCACCTCTCCAGATTCCACTCAAGTCCTACTCCTCCACGAAGCCCGCCTGGATTCACCTTCACCTGCAAGTCACTTTTGCCTCTGCCCCTACCTGCCCCCACCCTGGAGAGGCTGTGGTATAAAGTGTGGAAAGCACGCAGGTGCAGGCTTAGCCTCAATTTACCTGTTCTCCAGGGTATTAACCAACACACGCAGAGGCCCTGGCCTGGTGCATGGCTCGTAGTAAATGCTAGCTGTGATTCTCATAGCTGATGAGCATCCCCTGAAATGGTTCTCCAAAGCTCATCTCTCCTTTTCTAACCATTGTGGAGGAGGGAGGTCCCATCCTCCCTGGAAGGTGGGCTTCATGGTTGGGACCCGTGTGGTCACACAGGGCCCTGAGCTTATGAGGGTGCATGCTTGGTGGGTTGCTTTGTGAATGAAGGGCCTAAAAGGCCTTTGTGAATGAAGGGCCCCGCGTTTTCATGTTGCACTGACCCCCACAGACTGTACGGCCTGCCCTGTGCCCTGGCCCTCAGGAGGCCTGATGGAAGCTTGGCCCAGAGTGGACGGGTTCACCTAATAGACTCTGCTTATTAATTCTGACCAGCCCAGAGTCTTCCAGAAGAGCACCAGAGCACGCCCCTCCCTGTCCCAGTGACCTGAACCCCTAAATCAGCCCCTTCCCTTCTCACTGGGCCACCAAGATACTCTAGGGGACAGCCTCCAAGGCCAACTCAGTCACACACTTTCCCTGCCCCAGGGGTCCCCGGCTGTGGCGCTGTGGGACCCCTCCCCCAGCCTGGGTACCAGGAAGACCTCCAGCCTTTTCCAGGTCTTCTGAGGTTGGGATGGGAACGGGACACTTGGGACTGGACTCCAGACCACCACCTGCTCTAGACCACTCCCCTCCCACCCTCACACCGGGCTGCCCAGAAGACCAAGCGGGTCACCTCTGGAGCACTCTGTCCTCATCCCCTCTTCTCCTATTTTCCTGCTTTCTCCTGGGGCTCTCCCTGACTCTCCCTGCCCGCCTTCTCTTGCTGGTCTCTGCTTCTCAGTCTCGTGCCCCCGTCTCTGTCTACCCCTCTCCGCTCTCTGTCTCTCCTCCTTCCATCCTTGGCCCCTTCTCCCCACCTGGCTCCACAGCTCACCCTTTTCTCCTCTTGGTCCCGCCAGCGGGACAGCTCCTCGGGGGCCAACTGGATCGAGTTCATCCGCACCAGGTCGTGGGGGGTGACATGGCCATGAACCACTTTGAGAAACAGGTCCTGCAGGGGGAGGTGGCAAGCACTGCACCTTGCTGTCCTGAGACCCCCACTCCAACATCTCGCCAGTGCCAGCACCCTGGAGGGAGGGCCCGGCCAGGCCAAGGCCTGCTCACCAGGTTCCTGGGGTCCCGCAGGTTGAACAGCAGGCTGCGGTACTTGGTCTTGTAGCGGCAGCTGGTGTCCTGTGTCAGGGCAAAGAGGGCGGCCTCGATGCCAGCAGCGATGCCCTCCACACCCTCCTCACTCAGCACCAGGTCAGGAAGCTTCCGCAGACTGTGGGGACAAGGACAGGGCCGTGGCCATGGAGCCCATGAAGTTATCCCCGCACTCAGCCCCAGAGGAAGAGACGTGGGCGGGGAACGGGCACCGGACCGACTTGTATCTGTTAAGGGCTTTTTTTTTTTTTTTTTTTTGCGGTACTGGGGATTGAACTTAGGGGCGTTCTACCTCCGAGCTACACCCCCAGCCCTATTTTTTATTCTTTATTTTGAAACCGAGTCTCACTAAGTTGCGGAGGACCTCACTAAGTAGCTGAGGCTGGCCGCGAACCCGGATCCTCTGGTCTCAGCCTCCCAAATGCTGGGATTACAAGCGTGCGCCACCACGCCCGGCTTAAGGGCATTTTTTCACGTGAGTGTGTGTACGTGAGCATGTGTGTGTGTGGTGTGTGTATCTGTGTGTGTTACAGGGAATTGAACCCAGGAGCCCTCTACCACTGAGCTATACTCCCAGCCCATTTTATTTTTTTGAAGCCAGGTCTCACCGAGCACATGCTGGTCTCAAACCTGTGGGCCTCCTGTCTCAGCCTCAGTACTAGGATTATAGGCATGTGCCACCATGCCCAGGTCATGGACCTGTTTATTCAAACTCCAACTCTTTGAGAAAGAAATATGGCCATTCTCTTTTTATGGGCAGCTGAAGCTCAGAGATCAGGGGCTTGCCCAGGGCCTCGTGACCAATGGCAAAGCGAGAGTCAAATCCAGATTCCTGGGCCCACGCTCTGTCCCTGGCCGGTGGAGCTGGAGCATGTGTGGAGGGGGGGAAACCTGCTTGGAGGGGTGCGGCATCTGCCATTGACTTGCTATGTGGCCTAGGCAAAGTCTTGCCATCTCTGGGGCTTGGTTTCGCCGTCAGTAAATGAGAGCTCGGCGGCCAGACCTCAGCCGCTCCCAGCAGACTCTCATTTGTCTAAAAGCATCAGCTATGGGCGACTAGCACAGAGTCTGAGCAGACGCCTAGAGCTGGAGCTGCTGAAGGCGAAAGCACCACCTTGAAGCCAGAAACGCGCAGGTTTAACTTTCAGCTCTCCATCTGCTCAGTGACCTGAGTGGGGTGAATCACACACCTGAAGCCCGTCAGGAGCAGGGGCAGGGCCTTACCGACTCCACAGTGCCTCCTGCATGGCGTGGACCACAGTGGCGCGCACCCCGAGATCCAGGGGTACCTTCTCCTGCGGGGGCTGAAGCTGAGCTGTGGGGAGACAGAATCATGGGCTTCCAGGAGGGGCCCCAGGGGCATGAGAAGGGACAGGCTGGAGGGAAGAAAAGGGACCCCCCTCCCCCAGTCTGTCAGGGAGTCGCGCCCAGGCACCCCCGCCCCTTTGGGGAAGGACTTTAGGCTGGTGGGGGGAGGGGAGAGAAAAGTCCTGGCAGGAGCCGGGGCCAGGGGCTGGGTGTGGGTCCCCAGCAGACCCTCCATGGCCCTTCACCTGAGTCCTCTGCTCTCTCTTGAAGAGGTTCCCAGTCTGCAGCCTCCACTGGGCCCCCCTGTAGGAGAGGTGAGGAGCTGGCCCAGGGAAACTGCTTCCACCTGGCACCTGCCCGCTTCTGTGTCCCCTGCCCCATCCTCAGGCAAGGCGACCCTATGGCAGAGACAGCCACACTCGCCCCTGGACACTCAGCCTCGGAGGAGGCATCCCTGGGGGCCACTAGCATGGCTTTCTGGAGGGAGAAAGGCACCAGAGAGGCCCCCAGAGTCCCCTGCTGGACAGCCGGGGGCAGCAGAACATGCAGGTCAGCCAGGGACGAAGGCCCGTGGCCGCAGCCTCTAAACACGCTGGGGGTCCCTCCTCCCTCCTCCAGCCAAGCTCTCAGATCCTAGAGAAAGAACACAGAACCCAGCCCAGCCAGCCACCTGGAGGTGACCCGCCTCTGCCTACTGTTCTGCGTGACCTGAGCAAGTCACACCACCTCTCAGTGCCTCAGTGGCATCTCGAGAATCGGGTGCGCAGGTGTCTCCCTCAGCAGGATTAAGAGGCATCACCTAGGGAAGAGCCTGCTCTGTACCTGGTGCCCAGCGGGGTCCCGAGCCTCGGACCTTCCCCTCCTTCTGCGCCTCCGGGCAGGCGAGGCTGAGCCAACCTCCATCAAGTCCTCCAGGGCCTCCAGCGTCGGCGGCTGCTGTCCTCCAGCCTGGTTGTGGCCGATGGCCCCCAGGAGCTGGATCACTTCTCCAGAATCGAGCTGCAGGGAGACCAGCTCTTCAGAACCCGGCATGGCATGCCCGCCTCCTCTGCAACTGTTGGCTGTCCCTCTCCCCCACGGGACCGTAAGCTCCACAAGGACAGGGGACGCACCTGTCCTGGTCCCCACGGTATTCCCAAGTCTGCAAAGGTCTGGTACGCAGCAGGGTTCAATAAATGTTTGCTGACTGGCGGGCCTCTGCCCCAGGGGAGGAACCTGAGTTCTCTCCCACCCTCTCACCATCCCCTCTAATCCCAGCACACTCAAGAGTTAGCTGGACCCCGAGCCAGGGCCTTCTCCCCTCCTCCTAAGCAGGATGCATCTCCTGTTCTCAATCCACCTCCTCCTGCTCAAAGCTCTATCATGTCCCCTTCAGGAGCCACTAACTTACTCTCTGCCCCCCCCTGGAAACAGCCACATACAACCATTTCCCTCTCTACAAGACTGCCGATCACCCACCTAGCACTCCTGAGAGAAATCCCTTCACGGGCATGTCAAGGTGCAGAGTAGACTGTGGTCTTCTAAAGAGCTACAGAATCTATCCTGCTCCTCTTTTTGCTATGGCTGCCAGGAAGCTCAATGTTAAGTTTGAGCCTAGAAATTGTGCCCTTCCAGCACTGATGGGGGGGTGTGTGAAAAATTGTAATAAAACTTTCCCTTCTCTCCCTACTTTTCTTGTTTTCTTTGGGCTTTTATCTCATTTTGAGTATGTTTTGGCCAGGTGTGATGGTGCACACTTGTAATCCCAATACTTGGGAGGCTGAGACAGGAGGATCCGGGTTCGCAGCCAGCCTCAGCTACCTAGTGAGGCCCTCCACAACTTAGTGAGACCTTGTTTCAAAATAAAGAATAAAAAATAGGACTGGGGGCATAGCTTGGAGGTAGAATGCCACTGGGTTCAATCCCCAGTACCGCAAAAAAAAAAAAAAAAAAAAAAAAAGTATGTTTTGATTCTTTAAATTTATCACACACCACAGGAATTGTTTTGCAATGGTTTGAATTACTATGGGATGGTCAGGTTGCCAGGTTTGGGGGAAACTGGAAGTCTAAACTTCAGCATCATGGGCAGAGGGGAGTCCTGGTGCTAGAGTTGCCCCCCACCCCACCACAACTGAGCAAAGAGAAGAAGGGCAGTAAGAAAAGAGTAAAAACCTACGTAACACACAAGCTTCACCCCACAGGGCATTTTCGCTTCCTCCTTGGAAAGAAAGAGGATGCAGACATTAGAATCCAAAGGACCCAGTGACCCCCTGGCAGAGAATTCACAGAATGATGCTCTGTCTGAAAGGGTGTGCAGCGTTCGCTGGGTTGACATTTATAACAGAAAGTTGGGTACAATCCAATGTCCATTAAACACAGAACGGTTAATAAACGGCAACACGTCACACCATAAATTCTGTGTGGCCGTTAGAAAGGGTGAGGGAGTCATAATAAAAATTACCTTTCACTGAGGCTTATAAAGTAGCTGCCTCTGGAGAAGCATATCATACACTCCGTCTTATTAAGGACTTAGAACACCACCAAGAGGGATGCGCTATTTCTATCCTACCATTTTACAGATGAGGAAACTGAGGTTCAGAGAGGTTCTGGAAAGTCGTCCTATTGCTCCTAAGCTTCGGAGCTTGTGTTAGAACCCAGTCCTGCCTGACTCCGAAGTCCCAGCACTTAATTGCTGGTCTATGTGGAGATGTGGAAAGATTCATGGAAAGATATCATGGTGCATTAGTGGGAGAAAAAGAAAAAGTGGGTTGTGGAGCAATATTTGTTGCATAAGCCCCTTTATGTAAATACATATTTATAGATGCAAAATAGAAGTCATCTCTGGGGAATGAAATTCCTTGGGGACTTGCATTTTCCACGTGTATACACTTGAGTGTTTGTGTTACTCAAAATGAGCAGGTATTTCTTTTATAATCAGAAACATATTTTTTATTAAAAAAAAACAAGAGCAGAACAATATGTGTAGTGTGCTAACCATTCGCGTTGCAGAGAAAATGAATTTGTAAATTTGTATTTGCTCGAATAAACATAAAATATCTCTGGAAGTATCCACAGAACCTAATAACCCAGGCTGCCAGTAGGGAAGGGGCTGGGTGCCGAGAGGGAGAATTTTCACTTTTTTTGTTGTGTTTTTGTTTTTCAACCATGGGAATGAATCAGCCTTTCAAAAAGGTAATTGAGAAAAAGGGAGAAAAAAATAAAACAGGACACCTGGGGAAAAAGGAGCAGGAAAGATATTAAGACTAGCCCTTCACAGTTTACAGTCTGGCGGTCGGCCCCGGTCTCAGGGGTCCTCACGCTAGCGCTGCAAGGCTGCGGAAACAGAGAGGAGGCTCAGGACGCTGCTCACCTAGGGCCAGAACACACCGTGGTGTTCACGCCCTGTTGAAAGAAAGCAAAGAAGGAGCCGAACATATGAGTGAAGGGCAAAGGCTATTTTTATTTTGGGTCCTGGAGACTGAACCCAGGGGCATTCTACCTCTGAGCCACACCCTCAGCCCTATTTTTTTTTTTTTTTTGTGGTACAGGAGACTGAACCCAGGGACATTCTACCTTCGAGCTACACCTTTTTATTTTTATTTTTTAATTTTTTGAAACAGAATCTCACTAAGTTGCTGAGGCTGGCCTCAAACCGTGATCCTCCTGTCTCAGTCTCCCAAGTACTGGGAATACAAGCATGCATCACTACTCCCGGCTCTATTTTTTAATTTTTTGAAACAGAGTCTCACTAAGATGCTGAGGCTGGCCTCGAACCTGTGATCTCCTGTCTCAGTCTCCCACATACTGGGATTACAGGCCTGCGCCACCACATCCAGTTCAAAGGCTGTTTTTTAAAAAGGCAGATTTGACTGGGAACCAAACACAACTTCTGGAAATAAAAAATATGTAAGTATAATTAAAATGAAAAACACAATTATAGGTTTAATAGCATGTTCAACACAGATGAAGCAAATTGGTAGACTAGAAGATAAATTTATTTATTTATTTATTTACTTATTTATTTTTTGCGGTACTGGGGATTGAACTCAGGGGCATTCTACCTCCGAGCTACACCCCCAGCCCTATTTTTTATTCTTTATTTTGAAACAGGGTCTCACTAAGTTGCAGAGGGCCTCACTAAGTAGCTGAGGCTGGCTGCGAGCCCGGATCCTCCGGTCTCGGCCTCCCACATGCTGGGATTACAAGCGTGCGCCACCACGCCCGGCTAGAAGATAAATTTAAAGAAAGTATCCAGACAGGCGTGGTGGCGCACGCTTGTAATCCCAGTACTTGGGAGGCTGAGACCGGAGGATCCGTGTTCGTGGCCAGCTTCAGCTACTTAGTGATGTCCTCTGCAACTTAGTGAGACTGTTTCAAATAAAGGATAAAATAGGGCTGGTGGTGTAGCTCGGGAGTAGAATGCCCCTGAGTTCAATCACCAGTACTGCCAAAAAAAAAAATCATCCAAGGCAGGTGTGGTGGCGCACGCTTGTTATTCCAGTACTTGGGAGGCTGGGACAGGAGGATTGCAAGTTTGAGGCCAACATCAGCAACTTAGTGAGAGCCTGTCTCTAAATAAAAATATTTAAGAAAGGGGCTGGGAGTGGGGCGTGGTGGCGCACACTTGTAATCCCAGTATTTGGAAGGCTGAGAACAGAGGATCCGGGTTCGCAGCCAGCCTCAGCTACCTGGTGAGGCCCTCCGCAACTTAGTGAGACCCTGTTTCAAAATAAAGAATAAAAAATAGGGCTGGGGGTATAGCTCGGAGGTAGAATGCCCCTGAGTTCCATCCCCAGTACCACAAAAAGGGGGGGGGGGCCTGGGGCTATAGTTCAGAGGTAGAATGCCCCTGGGATCAATCCCCAGTACCAAAACAATAATTAAAAAAAAGAAATTACTCAGAATATTCACAGCACAGAGACTATGAAACACAAAGAAGAGAGTGAAAAGGACTAATTAATCTAACTACCATTCCAGAAGGAGACAGGGAGAGGAAATGGGGCAGAGGCAGTATTTGAATTTTCCAGAACTGATAAAAGACAGCAATTCACAGATTGAAAAAGCTCAGTGAATTTCAAACAGAAGAAATAAAATCTATACTTAGACACATTAACACCAATGATAGATAAGGTGATCCTAAAAGCATCAAGAGAAAGAAACGATAGCCAGGACTGTAAGGACGCTGACCGCGTGCTGCACTGCTGTGACTGCTTCACACACCAGCTGGTTCAGTCCTCTCCAAGCCCCGTTAGGGAGGGACAGGTGAGAGCACTGCCACCGCCCGCACCTGACAGAAGAGGAAGCTCAGGCCCAAAGAGGTTAACTGGCTTGTCCAGGGTCCTGCAGCTAACAAACAAGGGCTGAGATTTAAATCTGGACAGTCTCATTCTAGAGGTACTTTAACCTCTGTATTTTTGTATCTAAAAAGCATCCGCAATTAGACTAACAGCTAACTCCTCAACAGTAACAATGAAAAGCGATAGTATTGGGGAGGCTGAGACAAGAGGATCACAGGTTCAAGGCCAGCCTCAAGCAACTTAGCAAGGCCCTCAACAACTTAGTGATACTCTGTTTCAGAATAAAATAAAATACAGCTGGGGATGTAGGGTAAGAAGAAGAAGGCCCCTGAGTTCAATTCCCAGTAAAACACAAACACACACACACACACACACACACACACACACACACACCACACACCCACACACACACACACACAGAGAATGAAGCAGACATTGTAGAGAAAGCAAAGAGAGTTGTTTTTCTCAACAATTTTATTTTACTCAATAAACAAAGTACTAGCTGGGCGTGGTGGCGCACGCTTGTAATCCCAGCATTCGGGAGGCTGAGACCGGAGGATCCGGGTTCGCGGCCAGCCTCAGCTACCTAGTGAGGCACTCCGCAACTTAGTGAGACTCGGTTTCAAAATAAAAGAATAAAAAATAGGGCTGGGGGTGTAGCTCGGAGGTAGAATGCCCCTGAGTTCAATCCCCAGTACC
>PVLC010007980.1:0-44292 GCA_004027655.1 Graphiurus murinus
AAAAAAAAAAAAAAAAAAAAAAAAAAAAAAAAAAAAAAAAAAAAAAAAAAAAAAAAAAAAAAAAGAAAGAAATCATTCAGCTATTATGGCCAGAGCAAGGTCTGGTTCCAAAAAGTGTTAACTACAGCACCTGCAGTTCAAGGCCTGTTGATTTGATCCAAGAATCTCAAGTTATCTAGTGCTTTAGCTGTACTATTTTATTTGAATGCCCTTTGTTCTAATATAGTTTACTAACAAGGTTAGATTCTTAAATAATAATCAGAACATAATGCAAAAAAGAAAGCTATTAAGTTGCTCTTATTTCTAGATTTCAAATGACTAAACTAAAAATACCATTAAATGAAAGACACCTATAAACCAAAAAGGACAACTTTGCATCTTAAGTATTTTCCTTAATGTGCACTTATTTTATTTTGCTTTGATATAACATATAAATATATATTTTTTTACAGTACTGGGGATTAAACCCAGGGGTATTCTACCTCCAAGGTACGCCCCCAGCCCTAAATTTTATTCTTTATTTTTAAACAGAGTCTCACCAAGTAGCTGAGGCTGGCTGTAAACCTTCGATCCTCCTTTCTCAGCCTCCCAAGTACTCGGATTACAAGTGTGTGCCACCATGCCCAGCTTATAAATATAATTTCAAAAATATAATTTGTTTCAGCCGGGTGTGGTGGCGCATGCTTTTAATCCCAGCATTTGGGAGGCAGAGACCGGAGGATCCATGTTCGCAGCCAGCCTCAGCTACCTAGTGAGGCACTCCGCAACTTAGTGAGACCCTGTTTCAAAGTAAAGAATAAAAAATAGGGCTGGGAGTATAGCTCAGAGGTGGAATGCCCCAGTACTGAAAAAAATATATATATATATATAATTTGTTTCATACAACATTCTACAGAAAAGCCTTAAACCTTTGGATGTGCTACTTCCAAAGTAGATGGTCTCAAATTTATACATCTATGTGTGCGTGTATCCAAGAAAACTTGTATGAGTCCTCCTTAATGAACAGTTAATTCTTCATACACAGGAGTAAGAAGAAATGGGATTGATGGAAACATAATATTTAGCCTCTGGGGATTTCCAGTTTTCCACAAGTGTCAGGGAAATGTTTAGCCAGGTCCATCGTCTCCTTGGAGACTGCAGCCAACCGTTCCCTCATCCACCAGGTAGGATCCTCCGCTTTACTCATAGCGAGCATTTGTACAGCATCACGCACATTTCTGGTCGATGTCAACAGCAGTGTAGGCGTCAGCGGCTGCAGCAGGTCCTCAGTGAGAGGAAGATCACTACAGCTGCCAAGCGCCGAGAGGTTTGCTTCCTGACGCCGTTCACCTAAGAGGTGTTTAGCCAGACCACGGAGGCACCAGGTCTCTGTACAATTTAGCTTGTCACTGGCAACATCTGCCAACTCCACAAAACTCTTCAACTTGATGTCCAAGTCACATAGAAGTTGCCACTGATCTCCTTCAATTTCTGCACCTGCCTTCCCCGCCCCCCTCCCCAGAACTGCGGATTGAACTCAGGGGCATTCTACCTCTGAGCTACACCCCCAGTCCTATTTTTTATTCTTTATTTTGAAACAGGGTCTCGCTAAGTTGTAGAGGACCTCATTAAGGAGCTGAGGCTGGCCTCGAACCCTGATCCTCCGGTCTCAGCCTCCCCAGTACTGGGATTACAAGCATGCACCACCTTGCCCGGCTTCTTAACACATTTTCTAATCCTTGTTTTACTTTCTCCTTCAATTTGACATCTAGACAGGTGAATCTGTTTTCTAGGTTTTTTTCTTTTCTTTTTTTTTTTTTTTGGTGGTACTGGAGGTTGAACTCAGGGGCATTCTACCTCTGAGCTACACCCCCAGCCCTATTTTTTATTCTTTATTTTGAAACAGGGTCTCACTAAGTTGTGGAGGGCCTCACTAGATAGCTGAGGCTGGCCTCGAATCTGGATTCTCCAGTCTCAGCCTCCCAAATGCTGGGATTACAAGTGTGCACCATCATGCCCGGCGGTTTGTTGTATTTTGAACTTGCACATTTAGAAGATCTATATGTATATAAATACTATAGTACAAAAATATATATACTCAAGCCGGGCATGGTGGCACATGCTTGTAATACCAGCATTTGGGAGGCTGAGACCAGAGGATCTGGGTTCTCGGCCAGCCTCAGCTACTAGTGAGGCACTCCGCAACTTAGTGAGACCCTGTTTCTTTTTTTTTTTTTTTGCGGTACTGGGGATTGAACTCAGGGGCATTCTACCTCCGAGCTATACCCCCAGCACTATTTTTTATTCTTTATTTTGAAACCGAGTCTCAGTAAGTTGCGCAGTGCCTCACTAGGTAGCTGAGGCTGGCCTCGAACCCGGATCCTCCGGTCTCAGCCTCCTGAATGCTGGGATTACAAGCGTGCGCCCCCACGCCCGGCTTCCTGTCCTTTCTACACCTACCAATAACTGCCTCTGCTGAGTAGTCACTAGAGAAAATAGGGCACCATTTAGATTAATGCATATACCTTTTTTTTTTTTTTTTGCAGTACTGGGGATTGAACTCAGGGCATTCTACCTCCAAGCTACAGCCCCATCCCTATTTTTTATTCTTTATTTTGAAACAGGGTCTGACTGAGTTGCGGAAGGCCTCACTAAGTAGCTGAGGCTGGCCAGGAACCCAGATCCTCTGGTCTCCACCTTTCAAGTACTGGGATTACAAACATGTGCCACCACATCTGGCTGGATTAATGCATATTTATAGGTCATCGATGCACTTTTTTGTTTGGTTTGGTTTGGTACTAGGGATTGAGCCCAGGGGCATTCTACCTCTGAGCTACACCCCCAGCCCTATTTTTTTTTTTGGTACTGGGGATGGAACCTGGGGGCATTCTACCTCTGAGCTACACCTCCAATCCTATTTTTTAAATTCATTTTGAAACAGGGTCTCACTAAGTTGCGGAGAGCCTCACGAAGTCGTTGAAACTGGCCGCGAACCTGGATCCTCCAGTCTCAGCCTCCCAAATTTTGGATTACAAGTGTGCAGCACCACGTCCACCCCCCTCTAGCCTTATTTTATGTTTTATTTTGAAGTAGGGCCTCACTAAGTTACTGAGGGTCTCACTATGTTGCTGAGGCTAACCTCCAACCTGCGATCCTCCTGTCTCAGCCTCCCAAGTACTGGGATTACAGGTATTCACTACTATGCCCAGCCACATTGAACATTATTGAAGAGAAGTGTGCCTGAGAACCACAAAAGTTAAACTGCAGGTCACTTCTGAGCCACGCTGAGAACACTAAAAAACAAACAACATTGTAGATAAGGTCTGTCAAGAACGAATGCAAAGGGCAGGTAGATATTTAGAGTACAATTAATCATATTTGGAAAGATACAGTGGTTTTCTTCATCGGGGCTTTCTCTGGGGAGAGGAAGCCAGAGATTAAACAAAAAGATTTAATTTCCATTGATACTTTCTCTTTGGGGCTCTGGTTCCCATGGATGGGCGTTACTTTAAAGCTTGTTCCAGACAGACTTTGCCCTGCTGCAGAATGCTGAAATACCTGGATGAAAGGAACTTTGACTAGGATTCTCCCAGGACTTGACAAGTCTTCCCATCCTATAAACAAAACATGCTGGGAATAGCGTTTGGTCAGGGAGTGAGAACGTTTAATGTGTTCTATGGTGACAATCTGCTTTTCCAAGGGGGATTGAATCCAGGGGTGTTTTGTTTTATTTTGAAGCAGGGTCTACTAAGTTGCGGAGGGCCTCACAAAGTTGCTGAGGCTGGCCTCAAACCTGTGATCCTCCTGACTCAGCCTCCCAAGTACCGGGATTACAGGTGTGTGTCACTACACCTGGCTTGCTTATTTTTTATTAGGAGGGGTTAGCTAGGCTACAGGCTGTTTTTGTAAGACCCAAACTAAAAATGGCTTTCACATTTTATAAAGAGAGGGGAAGAACACTTGACAGACAGGATGTGGGCCTCAAAGCCTGACACACATACTATCTGGCCGTTTACATCACCTGCGGGGTCACTTGTAGCCTTAGCAAGAGGAGATTCAGGCGGATGAGGAACAGACACCAGCCTGCAGGTTACTGAAGCACATAAAGGACTGGCGGTGAGGCGGGCGACTCACACCAGGTCTGGCTGCGAGAGAATCGCTTTCAGGGCCCGGGGAGAGGAAGAGGTCCGCTTGGTGTACAGACGGAACAGATGTGAGCACTGTAAACAAACAGGGAGACGCCACTGAAAGGGAATGGATGAAAACCCAGGAGAGAGTCGCTGCTCTGCTACGGAAAAAGGCTCCCCACAAAGGGGAGGGAGGGTACGGGATCAGAACACAGGCAAGCCTGAGGACCCCCTTCTGAGATAACGGGGCAGGGAAGGGTGGCTGCACACCAGCTTTTAGGCAGCAAGAAGGCGGCCGCAGCGCATGCGCAGTGTGCGAGTTCGCGCCCGTGCGCCTGCGATCCCTCCTCCGGCCCGACAGTCCGGTCGGCGAAGTGGTCCGGCCGGCGAAGTGGTCCGGCCGGCAAAGTGGTCCGGTCGGCAAAGTGGTCCAGCCCGCAAAGTGGTCCGGCCCGCAAAGTGGTCCGGCGCGCGTGTGTGCTGCCCTGGTGTCCCGAGTCGCTGCGCACCGGGCTGGGGACCCCGTGGTGCTGCACACCTGTAATCCCACTTCTTGGCAGGCTGAGACAGGAGGATTGCAGGTCCCAAGCCAGCCTCAGAAACTTTGTGAGGCTCTCAGCAACCCAGCTGAACCCTGTTTCCAAATACATTATAATAGGGCTGGGGGTCTAGCTTGGTGGTAGAATGCCCCTGGACTCAATCTCTGGGACCACCAGAATAAAAAATAAATATAAAAAATAAAATTTTTAGGGCTAGAGGTGTAAGTCTGGTAGAGTGTTTGGACTACAGAAAAACTTTTTTCTGTCGCCCCTCCTCCTCCCCTTTGGGACTTCTAATTCCTTAAATCTTAGGCTACTTGAAATTGTCCCATAGCTCTCTGATATTTTCTTCTTTTGGGTATTTTCCCCGTTTTGGAGCATTTCTGTTGCTATGCCTTCAAGTTCACTAATCTTTTCTTGTTGCAGTGTCTAAAGTGCCATTAATTCTATCCTATGCAATCCTGCTGTGTCAGCTTCCCAAATTTTGGGATTACAGGCATGTGCCACCATGCCTTGAGACCTTGTTTCAAAACAAAACAAAACAAACAAAGGGCTGGGGGTGTAGCTCAGAGGTTGAATAATGGCACTGGATTCAATCCCCAGTACAGAGAGAGAGAGAGAGAGAGAGAGAGAGAGAGAGAGAGAGAGAGAGAGAGAGAGGAGGAAAAGGAGGAGGAGGAGAGGGGGAGGGCATGGTGGCCCATGCCTGAAATCACAGTATTTGGGAGGTTGAGACAGGAGGATCGGCAGTTCAAGGACAGCCTCAGCAAGTAGCAAAACTCTTAGCAACCTAGTGAGACCCTGTTTCAAAATAAAAATTAAAAAAAAAATAGGGCTGGGGGTATGATGCAGAGGTAGAACACCCTGGATTCAATCCCCAGAGAAAGTTCCCACTTGTGCCTGCCCTTTGCTGCATCCATGCGCACACACCTTCTTGGGTGCTGGCTTTCCCTGCAGGTGTGTGTCCCCGGGGTCTTACCCAGCTGCTGAGACCTAAGCAAGACAGAATGGCAAATGGCCTGGCCCCCAGGTAGAGAAGCAGCCAGAGAGATGTCAAGTCAGTCGGGAGGCCTTCTGATCCAAGCCCAGGGCTTCTGACCCAGGCTCAGGACAATGCACAGCTCATGTGCATCAGCATCAGCACTTTCAAAGAAAATTCCAGCTTTACTGATGGCTCCCCGTCATGCAATTGGCCAAGTGGTCAGCTGCAGCCCTGATACCTAGCATGAGGAGGCTTAGCCAGGCTAGAACCAAGGCTAGGGTGCCTTACTTGGAAGGTGACATGTACGAGGGGGCTTGCTTGCCAGAAGCGGCCAGCCTTAGTGCTGTACCATCAGAGTGACCCCACACTGACATGGATTTCTGCCTGGGGATCAGATAAATGAGAGCCCCTCAAGCTGTGATGTTGATGCCCACTGAGGAGAGATCCAGAGAGGAAGGAGGGTGAGGCAGGGAAGCCAGGATGGTTTGGTATCCAATGCGTATCCATTTATTTTACACTTACAAAAGAAATTGCCCTCCCCTTTGCCCCATTCCCCCCAAAACGTCTCTTTTTACAAACATTTAAAAATTAAACCAAATGAAGATAGACAAGTTAATTTCAGTACAGTTCTTTTTCAGTGTAGCTGTCATAATTAGAGTTTAAATTTCCTACAAGTGACCAAAGTCCAAGTAACTTATAGGGAAATCCTGATTATTGGCAAAAAGAGAAATTCCATATTACAAGTTAGCAAATTCTAGTACAAAAATAGTCCGTGTTGGAACAGCTTTCCTTTTCCATAGGTCTCGAGTCAGGCCGACAACTGCCCGATGCCTGCGTTTCCAGACTCGCGCTTACAACGGCCCAGTCGTCGTAGTTGAAGCAGTGCAGCACGTGGCGGCAGGGCAGTGTCCGCCTCAGGCCACGCTGGAGACGGCAGGCCCAGGAGCGCCTCACTGGCCCAGCTCCGCACGGCCCTGGAGGAGAGGTGAGCTGCCCCCTTCCGAGGTAACATCAGGCCCAGGACGCAGGGCATGTCCACCCAGGGGGCTTGGCCGGCACTGGTACGGGACGGCACCATCTTCTGCAGCCTGGCCGGGCGAGAGGTGGCCCTGCTCTTGCTCTTGCGGCAGCTGGGGCAGGCCAGGGCAGGCTACTTGTCCCTCAGGATGTCGAGCTGTTCCTGACACTCGGTGAAGAGGCGCTGGAAGCGCAGGTTCTGCCCGATGACCGGCAGCAGCTCTTTCAGCAGCTCCCTCTTCCGCAGCCCCTGGGGAGAGAGCGACAGCTGAGCGAGTGTCAGAGAGGAGACGGAGACCAGGGGGCTTTCTCCTGGTCTGGGAGAACCTTATCTGCCCACTGGAGAAACCACAAAGGGAAATGATTTCTCTGCACAGGATGAACCCAGAGAGCTGAGTGGCCGGCGGAGGGGAGTGCCATGCTGCAGGAGTCAGAAAGGAGAGGGCTGGGCGGGTTCTGCTCCTCTGTCTGCCTTGGATCCGCTGGCACCAACGGGGCAGTGGCCTTGGCACTTGGCTAGAGGTAGCACATTGGGCTGAGGGTCAGGAGCGTGGATGTCCAGGAGTGGCTGCGCCTCATGCCGCGGCGCTCTGGCATTGGAGACCCTGGGAGACAGCGACAGGCTTTGGAGTGAGTCCCGGCTCTCTGCCCCAGCCTGGGCACAGCAGCACCACAGACGGCAACACGTGCTGCCGGGCCAAGGAGCAGACCCCGAGAAGGACAGCTGCCTCGAAGGGAACCCGGCCCACCACCGAAGAGAAGGCCGGGTTGGAAAACAGGCACGCCTGACAGCCACGCCTGCACCAAGACTGGAAGATGGGAAGAGCCCAGGGCAGGTCTAGACCCAGCAGCCTGGGCGCCGGGGCACGCAGCAGGGTGCTGCACAAGACCGAGCCAGAGGGGGGTCCGTGACACAGGAGCAGCCAACAGGGCGCTGGCAGGGAAGTGGGGAGGACAGCCGTGTGGAAGGGGAAGAGTGAAAGCAGGCAGGGCGGCGAGGGAAGGCAACACGAGGAGTGCACGAGGAGACTTCATGGACTAGAAAAGCCAATGTCGCAGACTCTAAGGCTCCGTAGAGCGCTGTCAAGTGAGACAGAAACGACATCTGGACATGTTAGGACGAACCGCACCCGAGGACATCAAGGACAGAAGACGGGCATTTTCTGAAGAATAAGAGCGTGTGACCTACGAAAGACACCAAGACTCCTAACAAAAACAGTATTTTTAACATACAGGAAAATGTTTTTATAATCTTGTATGTGGGTGTGTGTGTGTGGCACTGGGGATTAAACTCAGGGGTGTTCTAATTTATTTATCTATTTTGGTGCTGGGGATTGAACCCAGGGCGTTCTACCTCTGAGCTCCACACACAGCTCTATTTCATTTCTTATTTTGAAACGGGCTCTCAGCTGCTGCCATTGGCCTCCGACTTGTGATCCTGCTGTCTTAGCCTCTCAGGCACCGGGATCACAGGCCTCGATCCCTCAGTCGGCCTCGGTCACTGAGGCTGCCTGTGCCTCACACATGCCTGGTACTCCACCAGCAACTGCAGACTCGCTGAACGAAGCTGGGGGCAGCCCTTGGACCCACAGTGACCCTCATCCCTTGCCAACCTGTCCTTTCCTGACTCACTCAATGACACTAGCATCCACCTTTGCCACCACATCTTGTTGGTTCTGCCTCCAAAACAGGTATCAAATCTGACTCCTTGCCCCTCTCCCCCGCAGCCGCCATGCTGACCGTCACCTTCCTGGGACTGTTGCAGACACGCCCTCGCTGGCTTGTCTCAGCCTGTCGCCTCTGTGCTAGCTCTGTCGTCCTGGAAGACAACTCCAGCCCCTCAGGAGGCCTTGTGACCTGCCTCCTGCACGTCTCCTGCCTTGTCTCACACCACTCTTGCCTCCTCGGTGCCAGTCACAGAGGCCTGGAATGTGCCAAGCCCTCAGGGCCCCACTGTCACCCCTCCCAGGAAATGTTCCACCCGGGTCTCTGCAGAGCAGCTCCCTCTGGTTCTTGGGTTTCATAGGGAATGTTCTCTTCTACCAACCCTTCTTGGAGGCGTTCCCACTCGCTGCCCTGCTTCCTTCCTTCTTCCCACTCATCCAGAGCCGCCTGCTAGCTCCCGTAGGCCTTCCTGCCACACTGTGAGCCCCCGGGGTGGCGCCAAGCCCGACATGACCCAGCAGCTTCCCTCGGCCCCAGGGCCCAGCTGCTGCTTGGTGGTGGAATGCCAGCCGCTGGCCTCTCACCGGTGCTGGAGCAGTCTCACCAGGAGAGTGCTGGAGCAGGCTGGCTGGTTTGAGCTGCACTTACAGGTTTTGAGAGAATTCTGTGGCAAGAAGGAAGGGAGCACCTACCACCACTGTCGACTCCCACTGGCTCCCCGTGGAGCAGTGGACCGGGCCCAGCAAGTCCTTGCATATTTCTCGGAGTCGGTATTCAAACCCTGGTTATAGGAAAACAAAAGAAAACAGAAGCAGGGACACATTACAAAAAGAAACAAAAAATTGAGAATATGCTAAGTTGTGTAGGTCAAAACAGAACGAACACTTTTTTTTTGCGGTACTGGGGATTGAACCCAGGGGCACTCTATCTCTGAGCTACACCTCCGGCCCTATTTTTTACTCTTTATTTTGAAACAGGGAGGGTCTCACCAAGTTGCAGAGGGCCTAAATAGCTGAGGCTGGCCGCGAACCAGAGCCAAAGTGTAGACAGGCCGGCGCAACAGCACACACCTGTGATATCAGTGCTTGGGAGGCTGAGACAGGAGGCCAGCCTCAGTAACAGTGAGACCTTGCCTCCAAATAAAAGTGAAAAGGGCTGGCTGGGGATATAGCTTGGAGGTAGAGCATCCTTGGGTTCAATCCCCAGTACGACATACACACAAACAAGAGAGTGAGTGAGAGCAGGAGGGGGAGGGAGCTGGGACCCGAGGGCTCTGGGGCGTCACAAGGTCTCACTCTACTGTCAATCTCCCTCGTCTAGTCGTCTAGTCGAGAACAGCAGGGACAGCAGGAAAGGACACCGGGACAGGTGCGTGGATGGAGAAATCAAAGGAGTGGTGTGCAGGAACCCGAAGCAGGCGAGGGCGCCTAGAGGACACAGGGCCTTTAGGTGGGCGCCAGCGACTCCGCTCAGCACCCACGTGAGTCAGTTACCCAGGCCCAGGAGCTGGGAGGCTGAGTATTTAGGAAAGCCGGTGAGCACACCCACTGGCAGCCTTGCAGCCTGATGGGAGGAGCCAGCGCCAAAGCTGTCACCGGCTGCCGGGAGGGAGGCAGGGTCAGTGCTGTCTGCAAACACACACCCTCAGCCGGAGGACAAACGTGACATTTCGTTCTGGGAGTTACACTTGTAGGGGTTTGGTGCATTTTTCTGACTTTTCTGTACTTGATTATTTTCTTCAAATCTAATCAAAGCGGGGAAGGTGACGGTCACAACAAAGCGAGAGGGCCGTGACAGCTGTGTGGGGACCCCGAGGGCCAGCTCAAGGAAAGGACGGCACAGCGGCCTCCTCTAGCACAGCTCGCTCTGTGGGGGTGCTGCCGGAGAGCCAGGGCGGGCGGGCCTGGGTGAGGCCACTAGGAGGTGCCGGGCAGGAGGGGCTCGGAGAAGGAAGACAAATGTTGCCAGAAGACGCGCTCCCCTGGGTGACAGCTTGCTATCGATGCTGCCAGGGATGCGGAGGCAGGAGTCAGGACATGGGGCTGTGTACCTGTGTGCATCGGCCCTCCCCACTGCCAACCTCCTGCTCCTCTGAGGGAGCCCCCCGCCCCCCGCACCACTGTATCCAGGGGCTGAAGCCCAAGACGGGGCTGATGTCTGCCGAGCTCCCCTGACCACTGCACCTCTCCCCGATCCCTAAGCCTGAGAGGGCCACTTGGGGCCATGGGGACCTCACCTTCATTCACGAGGTACCGCGCGTAGAGAAGGAGCCAGTGGCGGTACTCGTGGCTAGACTGCAGAGTAAGTGCTGCAGCAACCTGGTTCTCTAGGTAAGCCAGCGTGGTCTCCTGCTGCACCACGTGAGGCACGGAGAAGAGCCGGGCAGCTTGCCTTCCGGAGCTGCGGAGAATGACAGCAGGTGAGATGAGGCACAGGGCCCTGTGCAGCTGTGGGGGGCTGCGGCCCAGCGGGAGGGCCAGAGACCCTGTGGAGCCATTCACCCCACATCCCAGCTGGCCCCGAGCCTGTCACTCGGGTCCCTGAGATGACAAGCCAGTGGCCGCTTCCCCTGCCCCACACGTGACAAGGTCTGTGTTCCAGCCACCTTGCTGTTACTCCATGTGGATCCACAGCGCTCAGAGCCCTGGCCCGTGCTGAGCAGGGTCTGGGGCTCAGGGACGACAGTCGGAGACCAGCCTGGCCGCCTCCTGGGGTAGCCCGCTGACAGCGGCCCTCAGCTCACTCACTTGGAGGTGCGGCCCTGGATTATGGCTAACGGCCCTGAGCACAGCATGGCGTCCTGGGAGGGCAGGCTGCTCCGGAAGTCCGCACACTGGGCCAGTGAGTCCTGCTTGTCAGAAACCAGGTTCCTGGGGAGGCAAAGCAGGGATCAGCGGCTGGCCTTGGAGAAGCAAGCCCCATGCAGCACACTGCCAGGGGCACGGTGTGGAGCTGGCAGCCACTGCGTGTCAGCACAGGCCCCTGAGTTGCACTGGACACATGTGTTCTGGATGTCTGGTTGCACACTGCTGTGGCCTGCCTGGGATGCCAGGTCTCCAGCCCTCCTCTGCCTCTCCAACACCCAGGTGGGGCTCCACCTCCTCAGGACTATTCACAGCTTCGCTATGAAAACATTCTCCACACACTTCTGATTCTTCTTCTTCTTCTTTTTTTTTTTTTTTTGAGATGGGTAATATGTTGTGCATTGCTTTTTTGTGATACTGGGGATGGAACCCAGGGGCATTCTACCTCCATGCTACATACCCCAGCTCTATTTTATTTTTTTGTGGTGGTGCTGGGGATTGAACCCAGGGGCATTTTATCTCTGAGCTACACCTCCAGTCCTAATTTGTTTTTCTTTATTTTGAAATGGGGTCTCACTAAGTTGCAGAGGGCCTCACTAAGTAGCTGAGGCTGGTTGCGAACCTGAGATCCTCTTGTCTTAGCCTCCCAAGTATTGAGATTACAAGTGTGCGCCACCACACCCAGCCTATTTTATTCTTTTTATTTTGAAACAGGGTCTAAGTTGCAGAGGGCCTCATTAAGTAGCTGAGGCTGGCCTCAAACCTGCAATCCTCCCGTCTCAGTCTCCCAAGTACTGGGATTACAAGTGTCCGCCATCACGCTTGGCTACCTATGCTTTTATTGAATTCATGATCCCCTGCCTCAATTTCCCTAGTTGGTACTACAGGCCTGCACCACCCTGCTCAGATTTCCATACACTGTTAAATGAGTCCAAAAATACAAAGATGCCTATAAAAAGTCAACATGTCTTTTCTTAAATAATGGGCCTGTTTCCATTTTTACACAATCACATATCATATACAACTTTTTGCAATCTGAGACAATACATAGTAGGTTTTTGTTGTTGTTGTTGTTTCTTTAACTTTAGTGAAGTATTTGGCAACCTCAGAAAAAGGGCTAGAAGGTAGCCAGCTCTGGGCAGGAAGGACTGAGGTGTAGGCAGGCAAAATTTCTTGGAGCAACTGGCACAGGTTACGTATTTCCCATGTCTTGGTTAAAATCTGATATATAAGGAGACTTTACAAATACAGAAAGAGGCTCCAAACTTCAAACTGAGCAAAGTGAAAACATGAGTTACCCTACTTGGGTGAGTGTGTGCCCCTCACTAATTCACTAAGTGAGTCTAAAGGGCAATCTTGCTTCTACCAAGCTCACAAAACTGACCACACTGGTAAAGTCACTGCGGAGCTGATTCTTTTATGGTGTTGATGGCTAAGAGGCCAGCCTGGAAATAACTGTCAAGAACCATAAAAAACCTTAAGTACCTATTCTAGTACAATTGGCCCTAGGGCTGGCCTGGCATGCCTTAGGTTCAATTCCCAGTACTGAAAAACCAAAAAACTGGCCCCAGAAAATAATGCAAAACACAGCAGCCCTGACTGCCAGGAGGAGCACGGCCAGGCGGGCCTGGTCACCAGGACTTGGCGCGGTTGCGTGGCTGTCTGGGAAGGAGGGACGGGCAGCCTCTTACCACGTGGAGAGCGACGGATTAAAGCAGTACGCCTTCCCATCGGAGAGGTTCATCACCGGGATCCCGTGCTGCGTCAGCAAGATCTGCGACACCGTCATGTCACTTCCTGGGGGCAGCACAGGGTGGGTTCTGGTGTGACCAGCTAGTGTTTTCGGACTCATCACAGGGGAGACCCTCCTGTTCCCACAGTCCCGGCGGCAAGCCCTTTCCTGCTGGCTTGGCAGCTAGGCAAGGCTGCGCTCTGCACTGGCCACTCTCACTAACGCCTACGAGGATCCTCGTCACCTCCAGCAACCCTTTCATCTCCCCGCCATGTGAGTGTGCCCCTGCCTCACTAGGGGGCCATCTGCGTCACACTACGACTTGGTGCCCGGGGAAGAGGGTGCCCGCCACAGGGGTTACCTGCCAAGATGGAGTGTAGAGACTCTTCCTTCACCACAACCACCTGCCTGTGAACATCCCTGGGAGGGAGACAAGGACCGCTTACTTTCCCCGAGGTACAAGCCCTGAGCATGTTGTGGACACTCAGACACCCTGGCTCCTGCGTGCGCCCTCGCCCTGTCCAGGACTACAGCAAAGGTCCCAGGGAGCAGAGCCGCTGGGCCACCCCCAGCACCCACGGGCCCCTGGGGAGAAGCCGTCACAGTAGCTACACCTGGAGTGTGGCAGCCCGACCCCAGCTGGTGGTCTGCTCCTGTAAGGCTGGCTGCCTTGCTCCCCCTGGCACAGCCTCCCCGGCCCCCGCCCAGCTCTGCCTGCCTGCCTGGAGCCCACCCACTCGAGTCGGCCTCTCACCAGACAGACAGTGTGGCCGCAGCGGTGAGCGCCATGACGTAGGGGCCAGTGCAGTGCAAGGTGGAGATTGGGGACGGCAGCAGGATGGGAGGCAGGAGGCGGCGGCCACAGGTGGAGAAGACTGACAGCATCCTCTTCTCACAGGCGACACACACCACGTCACTGGAGACAGAGGAGGGCAGGCGTCAGGGGTTGCAGCAGAGGCCACAGCAATGGAAGATGCAGAGCCCCTCCCTCTGCCTGGGCCTACACGGCCTCCTGCTGAGTAGAAGATGCAGAGGCCAGGAGAGGGAGGGCTGAGTGAGGACTGGAACAGGGTGGGGTGGCAGAGCAGACAGCGGCCATTAGAGATCTCCATGTAAGAGCCTCTGTCCTCCTGTCCCTGTGCAGGGCTGCTTGTGCTTTCCTGAGCTCATGCTGAGGTTGACCAAGGAGTACAGGGATTTTGGAGAGCCATTGCACCTGACGGTCACTGAGGAAGCATGCCTCACTCACTAGAGGACGCAGTGCCCAGGTGACAAGCTTGGTTAGGACCAGCCAGGGCAGTTCAGACAAGGTCTCTCTGCCGAGGCATGCTGGGAGTGTGGGGACACTGGCTGTGCCCTCCCCTAGGGCTGTCATGGAAGAGTGCCACCAGGCCCACCGGGCAGGCCTGGCACATTCTCCCTTCCCAGAAAGGGAACTGAGGCTCGGCCACAGGAGCAGGCAGAGGCAGAGCTCAGAGCCTCGCAAGTGGGAGCAGCTGGCATGGAGAGGTCCTGCCACAGCAGACCGCCAGAGCCCAGCTTTGTTACCCCCCCCCCCCGCCCCAGTACCAGAGATTAAACCCAGGGCAATCTACCTCTAATCTAATTCTAGCCCTTTTTTATTTTTTGTTTGGAAACAGGGTCTTGCTAGGT
Organism: Graphiurus murinus; assembly: GCA_004027655.1. Lineage (NCBI taxonomy): Eukaryota > Metazoa > Chordata > Mammalia > Rodentia > Gliridae > Graphiurus > Graphiurus murinus. The sequence goes on from PVLC010007980.1 coordinate 14,499, forward strand.
TGCTGAGAGTCTTACTAAGTTGCTGAGGCTAGTCTAGATCCTCCGGTTTCGGCCGCCAAGTACTGAGAATGATGGCATGCACCACCACACTCAGCTGAGCCTAGGCCTGTGGTCTGCATGGGTGAGGTCACCCCCTGGCCCCAGTAGGCACAGATTGAGGAGGTTAGCTAAGGGGAGACCTCTGAGAAGGGTGAGGCAAATGAGAGGCTTGTTCACAAAGCGCCTATTCTGAAGTATGAGTCAGAGACACTTTGAGCAGAACAGGGCAGCAGGGTGCTTTCTGTTGCTGTGACTGAATTCTGTCCACTCAGCTGATGGTCAGGGCCTTCCCTGAGCCTGGAAGGAAGCATCGCTCTGTGCTGCAGCGCCGGGGAGCAGTCTGCAGGCTGGCCTGTGTGGGTGGGACTATACAGCTGGTCGCCTGGCAGGCCCCTCAATAGCTGTGTGGCTATGGGTAGACTGTGCTGACATTCCTGGCTCCCAGTTGGGGCATGCCCCTGCCTCGGGACCAGATCTGAGCACCCAAAACCTAAGACACCCGGGCATGGGAGCTCAGCATGCTCATCCTGAGGGAGAGAATGGCAGGGCCCTTCCAGGCCTGCCGGCATGAATTTGCTCGGCCTGTGGGAACCCTGACTTAAGACACATGGCCAGTGTCTGCAGGGTTGTGGGAAAGCATTCCCGGGTGACCTCATGAAATGACAGAGGTGTAACTGAACGACTGCATCTGAGAGACCGTCAGCAGCTGCCACGTGTTCCTGATGGAGTCCTGCACCTGGCAGAAGGAAAACACCATCTTCTTTCCACACCGAGCTTGGGACGCCAGGGTCCCGTGAGAAGATACCGGGTGACTAACCACTGTGTTCACATCTCTTCCCTAAGTGAGAAATCTGGGGTGTGTAGGACTGGGGACTCACGGAGGGGAAAGCATGTGAGAAATCCTGTCCTGACTACCTTGCACCTGTGTGAAAATCTGGGGTGCCGGGCAAGACCCTGCTCAGGTAGGGAGGGCCGGGCAGGCCTCAGTCTGGAACCCGAGCCTTTAGAAATCTGGCTGGATACGGGAATAAGGCCACAGGTTCAAAGCCAGGCGCGGGCGACTCTTGAGGGCTTGGGTCTCCATCTACACAGAGCAAGGAGACGACGACACTGACTTCGTGGGGCGTTGCAGAGACTGAGGGGACACACGCACACACCGGGCCTGGGCCTCCGTGGCAGGCCTCCTCAGACAGGCTGCTTTCCAGGCCAGGGACGGGCCACTGGCACAGCTTTCCCCTTACCAGCTGCCGGCGGCGGTGAGGACCCTGCTGGTGAGCACCGTCTCCCACTCCTTCCCTTCGCGGTTGCACTTGAGGCGGCTCAGCTTCACGCCCCCCGCAGCGGTCACTTCGTTCTCCACCTCGATGTACATGGAGGGGTCGGAGCTCACCTGGATGGGGCAAAGCGATCGCACAGCTTTTCGGGTGATGGCAGGCTCGCTTGGACAGTGCTCACGGGACAGCTGAGACACTCAGGGGCTCTGCAGCCCCAGGATCTGAAGCAGGGGAATGACTCAGAAAGCAGACCAGCTGACCGGCCAGGACAGGAGGGAACAGAGCAGGGCGGGGGCGGAGGGGTGGCACCGCATCATCTCACAGGGGAGGGACGTGTCCAAAAACACACTGGGAGGACTGCAGCCAGCCAGGGACAAACTTCCTACTTAACAATCTTCAAAGACTGCAGCATTTAGTAAGAAGAAAGCTATAACTGTGCTGGGAGAAAAGTCTAGAAAGCTCCGGTGCTCTCCAGCTCGTCAGCCTGTCTGCTTGTCTGTGACCACGCTGGTGCAAAGACCCTTGGCACGGCACGCACAAGTGCCTAATCCAGCGCCTGCACCAGACGGACCCATTTTGTGCGTGTCTGGAGAACTGGTCAGCAAGCACGCGGCATGGAAACCCAGGCAGATGCTGACCAGTTTGCACCGGGTGGCCACATGGGGTGGCTTGGACAGGGGTCACACCCCTTCACAGAGCAGCCCCGGCGGCGCTCGGCAGCGGTGGCACCCAGGGAGGGGAGTCTGAGCTGCTGACTGCTGGAGGCCCCTGCCTCGGTGCACATCAGCAACAACCCCCACTCTGTGGGCCCTACTCTGGCTCCACCTGCTCCACTGCTTGCACGATGGCCCAAAGGACCTGCGGCTGGAAGGGCCGACGGCTCTCTTCAGTGCCCGGGAGAGTCCAAGCTTGGGCCTGGAGCAGGGTGTGGCCACTGGGAATTAGCAGGTACCCAGGGCCCAAGAAGGCTGCTAGAGGACTCACGCACGCCTCAGCGAGGTAGGAAGGGTGCAGAGCCGCCATGGAGGGAGAGACCTGGCGCTGGTGCTGGGCTCTGGGCATAGGGGTCACTGCTCTAGAACTGGACTGCAGGAAGCTCCGAGAGTCCCAGCGGGGCCATCAGGAGACGGGCTGTGACCGCGGAGTCCCATGGACACGAAGGCTGCCAGGGCTGAGGGTGAAAAGGCGGGGGCTTCCAGGAGAAAGGACGCCCTAGATCAGGCTTGCAGGGGCTGCTGGCCAGAGGATGTGGTGGGGGGTCAGCCCTCGAAGTTGGGGCTTCAAGGCAAGACACAGGGAGAAAGAGGCCTGAGGGTGGGGACAAGCCTGGCACGCCTGTGGAGACTGGGCAGGCTCGCCAGTCAGCTGGGACTTCCCTAGAAGGGATGGAGAGCCGCTGGAAACCAGCCAAGGCCGCGACGAGGGACAGCGGGCACTCACCTGGAGGGTGAAGGCCCGCTGGGGGCCTGGAACGGGCAGCTTCAGGGCGAGCGCGGGTGCAGACAGACACATGGCCTCCTTCTCTGCAGTCAGGGCAGCTGGAGACTGGAAGAGAACGGGATCTGAGCCCCACCTGCACACTACAGGGCTAGCGCTAGGTAAAGGAAAGTCACCTGGAGCTAAGGCTGGGCCTGCCAGCAGGGCGTTCCAGCTGCTCTACAACAGCTGGGGCAGCTGACCCCAGGGCCCGCTCCGACCAGAGGGTCTAGGGGGCGTGGCCTCCACGGCACATTTCCTGGTGCTGTCTTTAAGCCACCAACCGACGGGGGCGGGCAGGCGGGCGGGCCTGGGGCTCACCTGGACAGACAGGGACATGGGCAGGAGGCGGGAGTCTTTCCGAGGGCGCCCTTTTTTCTTCTTCTCCACTGTCTCTACCTCGAGCTCAAGCTTCCGCTTGGACAGCGAGGACGGCTTGGCCAAAGGGACCTTCTCGTCACTGTCACTGCTGCTCTCCAGGAGGTCCCGGGGTCTCAGCTCCTTCACCAGGCTCTGCTCCTTCAACCTGCACAAACGAACGCCATGACTTCCTCCACGCGCACTGTTTTCCATGCTCTTCCCGTGTTGAGAAATGAAGAAGCAGGTGCCTGTGGCTCCCACTCCGAGACGCACACACTTGCGCCTGCACATGGGGAGAAAGCTAGGGGACTGGGGACTGAGCGAACCGAGGTCACAGCACCAACTGTTGCCTAAACACCGGAGAGACGGGCAAAGATAGCACCACAGCTGCCCTGGACTCGAAGCCTGGCTCCGAGGTAGCTGCCACAGTGCTGGAGACGGAAGTTGCAGCGCTGGGCAGTGCAGGGGCGCCACAGTCACTGCTTCTACCCCAAGCCCCTCCAGGGTCTCAGGGTGAAAATTTGGGCTGAAACATGAACAACCCATTCAGTTCTCTATCACCAAAGGGTAGGGAACTCCAGGGAAACCATTCTGCCAGAGCCCAGAGCCGAGCTGCAAGTGTGAGACCTCGAGGCAGGGCTGACGAGGGAGCGACCCTAATGGCACCAGCACCCAGGGTGTGCAGTCAAGAATCTGCCTCCCGCCGGGTGCTGTGGTCTACGCCTGTATCCCAGCTACCTGTGAGGCCAAGGCAGGAGGACAGCAAGTGTGAGAAGGCTGGGCAAACTAAAATAAAGGGCTGAGGATGTACCTCAGCGGCAGAGTACTTGCCTAGCATATGAGACCATGGTTCAACGCCCAGTACCCAGAACCCCTTGCCTCCAGTGCCTGCTCCGTGAGGTCTCTCCTCTGCTTTTCGGTCAGGGTGTATATGACCCAAGAGCCTGAGGATGGAGCACGTGGGCCAGGACCAGGAGCCAGGCAAGGCAAACCCAAGGCAGCTGTCTCCACAAGCACAGCATTTCCAAACGGCTGCGCTCCACTGTCCTCTCAGGAGGGCATTCGATTTTACTTATTCTGTTCAGAACTCGACATTTTCAAAATGGGGCTTTCAACCCCTTCCAGTAAATCTGTCGACTCCCTCCCGCCAAGTGTTCTGGCAGCATGTCCTCTTTGGGGAACTCCTACAAGGCGCACACGGCCCCTTCTTTGGCCCTCCCCCCTTCCCTCTGCAGCTGTGACTAGTTCTTCAGACTGAACGCTCTCTTTAGACACCTACTGACTTTCTAATGGAAGGAACTCTTTTTCTTTTCTAAAAAGCATTTTTTGAGCCGGGCATGGGGGTACACGCCTGTAATCTCAGTACTTGGGAGGCTGAGACAGGAAGACTGCAGGTTTGAGACCAGTTTCAGCAACTTGGCAAGGCCCTCTGCAACTTAGTGAGACCCTGTTCAAAATAAAATAGGGTCAGGGGCATAGCTCAGAGGTAGAATGCTGCTGGGTGCACTCCACAGTGCCACACACACATATTTTGTTGTTCATTTCCAAATCTGCCTGGATTTTTCTGATGGGGTATTATTCGTTTTATCTCTTATTGAGACATAATTCTTGTATCACAAACTTCTTTTTAAAGTATAGAATTCAGTTTTTAGGATATTCATAAAGTTTTGCAACCATCATTGCTGTCTAATTCCAGGGCATTTTCATAATTCCAAAAAGAAACTGTATCCATCAGCCATGACATCCCTCCGCCCTTCCCACGATGGCACTGCTAGTCCACTTCTGCCTATGGCTTTGCTCACTCTGGACGCTCCATACACAGAACCATACATAGATGCTCCTTCGTTATTGGCTGCTTTCAATTAGCTTAGTATTTTCAAGGTCTGTTCCTGTGGCAGCATATGTAAGTACTTCATTCTTCCCTTCCTCTTTTTTTTTTTTTTTGGCGATACTGGGGATTAAACCCAGGGGCATCTTACCTCTGAGCTACACCCCCAACCTCCGTGTTTGGTTTTGAAACGGGGTCTTGCCACATTGCTGGTGCTGACCTTGAACCTCCAGCCGTAGTCAGGTTCAGAGCGGAGGCTAGGGCTTGCACTGGGCAACAGTACCAGAGCCTTCCAGCTCGTCAACTCACCTCTTGCCTCTCTTCTGGGCAGCCTGCACTCGTCAGCCCTGTGCCTGCCCTTGCTCTTCTTCTGCCCACGGTATCTCCCCCAAGCTCCGTCCAGCCGCCTCCCCGCATTAAGCAGGTTGAGCAGCGTTCTTCTCTCCTGGGAGCTGGTGGCTCACGCGTGGCTCTGCACTTACTGCCCTGTGGAGGCAGCTGCCGGCAGGAGAGCTGGCTGGCAAGGTGCTGCCCCTCCCTGGTCCCTTTGGACCCCTCCCATTCAGCCCTACCTTTCGGCAGCTGTCGGAGTCACACTGGTCAAGGCAGGAGCACCTGGCGTGGCTTTGGAGCGCTCTGTGAAGCGGGAGTCAAAGGCTTTCATGGGTTCGATCTTGGACGGGGTTGTTAACACGGAGGGTGACAGCGCAGAAGGAGTGGAGGTAGCATTCACACTGGGGTGAAGAAGATGGGGTATATCAAGCAAAGCCCCTAAGGGTTCGGAGATCTAGGACTTACGACTTGGATTCTATGCAAAGGGGTACAAATATCAAGCTCCTACAACCAAAACATTTCAAGATGTAATCTATGATTTGTTTCTTTAATGTTTTCAACGGTTAAAATTCCAGAAGTCTGACTACCTAAGAAGGTCCTGAGCAAATGAATTCACATTTGTCCCTTTGGAATTATCCTTAGAGCTTTGGGGGGTGGCTAACCCCACAGCCTGTCCCCCTAAACCCTTGTCTTTGCCTCTGCCACGATGCATGGGATGAGAAAAGCGGCTGCTCAGGTTCTGAAGCCAGGGTCAAGGCCAGGCCTTCATCCTCAGCCCTGGACCTTCCATCCTGAGTGTCCCTCCCATCTCTCACTGTGACGATGACAAATGTGACTACTCTCCATCAAGTGCTCACCTCAGAACCCTCGCCTTGGACTCCTCAGAGCCAGGAGAGGCCAGCAGGAGCTGGTCCAGGTGACCTCCTGCCAAGCCCCCTCACACTTTTGGGCCTCCTGGGAATCTCAGGCAGAGGACCTAGCCTTTCTCCTGGCATTTCTGCTTCTGCCACTTCCCTTGGGGACTTGTACAGGCCCCGGCCAGGGAACTTCTGAAAAGCCTTGTTGAGGCCTTCCCGCCAGCCCCCTCCGAAGGCTAGCCACTTCTGCCCAGGGACTCCAAGACTGACTGCTTTGTCCCATCAGCCTGCACACACCCAGGGACCCAGGGCCCCGCCAGTCAGCCCCATGCTGATGCCGTTCCTGCACAGCGTGCAAGCCGGAGCAGTGCGGGCAGGTGTTGGTGCCTGTCTCTTACGCATGCTCCCCAGGCCCTTTCTGACTTCTAACTTGGTCTCCAGGGAACGGTCAGTGATGTTCCTGGCTCTGAGCAATGTGGTCTGAGAGCGCGAGGGGTTGTGCGCTCACACACGCGTGCCCTGCATGGGATGAATGGCGAGCGGGCCTCAGCCCAGTGAAGCGGAGGCCAAAGGCCTCCAAATGCAAGGCCGTGGCAAGTTTGCAGCCACGGTGCCATCTTTAAGAAGGCCCCTGTGTCCCCCTAAGCAGGCCCTCATCTGACATCAAGCCTTCCTGCCCGGCTTTCTTCCTTTTAAACTGAAGTGAGAGTAGAATGAAATTCTCATCCCTGGAACCATATCCACACCTGAATTTCCCCGGGGACAGTGGCCTTGGCACCCACTAACCTGTCCTTATTGACAGACTCGCCTGCAGGCCTGGCGCCGGCAGTCGCTGCCGGCTCTGTGCAAGGCCTCGAGACGCCAAAGGAGTTGGGAGTACCGGAGTCCAGGGGCAGGAGCTGCTGACTGCTGTGCGAGGAGAGCATGGTGCCTGCCAGTGAGCCGGAGAGCGGGATGCTGTTGAAGAAGGCTGTGGAGAAGTCCCTGTTGCCAAGCAAGAACCAAAGTCAGCACAGAAACCAGATGCCATGTCAAATGCTTTTACCTGCTAAGTAACATGTTCCTGGGTCCGGAGGAGAGGTATCTTTATGGTAGGTAAATTGGAAAGTCACAGGAAAGTTCAAAGAAAATAAAAAGCACTTAATATGCAATACTTAGTTGAATCTAAGATGCATTGGTACTGTGTGTAGCACAAAGAGACAACATTGCTACTAATTACAACTGTCAGATGCCACTGGCTGCATGGCATGCCCTGGTCGCAGAGGTGGAAAGCTGTGTGACTCATGTCTCAGGATGAAGTTTGCAGCATGCCAAGAGGGCCTCCCATTCCTTACGGGCAGTAGGCCTTCCCACTGGCTGGCTGTACTGTAATCTATTCAGCGCAGCCATGACTACAGCTGCTTCTGTGACAGACACTGCTACGGAAAGCGAGGCATTGGCGTGTTAGGATGGAGGGCCCTGCGCCAGACCAGCCGGGGCGGCTCCCCTGCCCTTCACAGCCCGACCTGTGCGCTTCAAGCACATCTTGGTGCTGAGAATTGAACCCAGGGGCATTCTGCCTCTGAGCTACACCCCCAGCCCTATTTTTTAGTCTTTATTTTTGAAATAGGGTCTTGCTAAGTTGCAGAGGGCCTAAGTAGCTGAGGCTGGCTGCAAACCTGCAATCCTCCTGTCTCAACCTCCCAAGTTCTAGGATTACAAGCGTGAGCCATCATGCCAGGCTATTTTTTTTGAAATTTTGAAACAGGGTCTTGCTAGGTTGCTGAGGCTGTCCTCAAACCTGCTGCGATCCTCTTGTCTCAGCCTCCCAAATGTTGGGATTGTAGGTGTGAGCTATCATGCCCCATTTGATTTTCCTTTTTTGTGTGTGTGAATACTCTTTGTTTATATCCATTTATTGTTCTTTTTATTTATTGTTATTATTATTGATTTATAAAGTGTAGTTACACATTTTTAAAAAAATCCACCACTCCTTCTTGAACAGGAAGCCTTTCTCAGGATATTATGTTTTGACTTTTCAAGATCCCCCCTACCCACCACCACCCACCCAAGTACTGAGGATGGAATCCAGGGGCACTCTACCCTTGAACTATATTCCTCGTCCTTTTTATTTTGACACAGGGTCTAAGTTGCCCAGGATGCCTTAAACTTTCAATCCCCTGCCTCAGCCTCTCCAGTGGCTGAGATTACAGGCACATACCTCTGCACCCAGCCAGGGAACACTTTTCCTGGCTAAAAAGATGCTACTTTTAAGTAAGGTCTAAATTTTATGTCATTGGCAGACAACTTTCTTACCCCTGAGATTCTAAAAATATTTTTCCATGGAATCTTTTAGAATTTTTAAGTTATTTTAAAACAATAATAAAAATTAAATCAACACAAACAACCAACCACTCTCTGAGCTATTTTTTTTTTTGCTGGTACTGGGAATTGAACTCAGGGGCATCCTACCTCCGAGCTACACCTCCAGCCCTATTTTTTATTCTTTATTTGAAACAGGGTCTCATTAAGTTGCGGAGTGCCTCACTAGGTAGCTGAGGCTGGCCGTGAACCCGGATCCTCCGGTCTCAGCCTCCCAAATGCTGGGATTACAAGCATGCGCCACCATGCCCGGCTTGTCTCTGAGCAATTAATAGTATGTTTCTAGATTTAAGTCATGTGATCAGTATGCAACTTGGTTTGTAGAGTGGCAGGTAATGTTGATTATCATTTACTCAATTTGACTAATATTTACTGATGATATGAAAACTCCCTAAAAACTCTCTTAAATATTTGGGTCTTAATTCTGGAAATTTCATTGCTCTATTCATGTGTTAGGACCTCACAGTTAAAAGTCGTAATTTCTGGTGGTGCTCGTTTTTTTTTTTGGTTTGTTTTTGTGGTGCTGAGGATTATTTCTAGAGGCATTCTACCTCTGAACTACACCTCCAGTCCTTTTTATTTTTTGTTTCGAAACAGGGTCTCACTAGGTTGCTAAGAGTCTTGCTAAATTGCTGAGGCTGGTCTTGAACTTTTGATCCTCCTGTCTCAGCCTCCCAAGTACTGGGTTATAGGTGTGTACCACCATGCCAGGACCTGACTAATCTTTTTATTCAGCAACATTTCAGCTCTTCCTATTTGTTTTTCCACCCAACTTTAGAATCACCTTGTCTGATTCTAAAACCTCCTTGGATTACTTGTATCCATTCATGTTAAATTTATAGACTAAAGAAGAACTGGCCTCTTCATGATGGTGAGTCACCCTAGCTAACCAATGGTATGTATATCCAGTTTTATTTGAGTTTTCTTTTAGGTCTCCCAGGGTCTTAAGGTTCTTCTGCATAAGGATTCGTGTTTCTTAGCTGCGCACCGGAGGGGAGGCCTAAGTTGCAGCTACTCAAGAGGTTGAAGTGGGGGACTGCTGGAGTTGCAGGCCAGCCTGGAGAGCATAGCAAGATGCCGTCTCAAAAATGCACCCAGCCAGCCTCCCTCCCAGACGTTTCTTGTCACGTTCCAGGTGTCTCATTTGTGAGTGTGATGTCTTCCTTTATATCTTCGAAAGGTAGTTGGTGCTACTTGATCTCAGGTTGATTGTATCCAGCTGTTTCTTCTTTTATTTTCTGCGGCAGTTTTTCTAGTTAATTCGTACAGATTATAACCTTAAATAATGAGGTATTTCACATTCTCCTTTCCAATTTATTCTTTTTTTTCTTGGTACTGGGGAGCGAACCTAGGGCTTGCAAGCGCTTTGCCACTGAGCTCCATCTCAGCCTTCCACTTTATTCTTGCCTAACTGCATAGGCTTGGAACAATGTTAGTCACCAGAATGAAAATATGTTTAGTTTCTGAATTTGGCCTGAAATAAGACAATCTATTGCATTAAGGAAGCATCTACTTATTCTCATTTAGTTGAATTTTAAATCAGAGCGATGTTCAATTTCATCATGATGCCTCTTAAGCATCTACGGAGGTAAGCGTAACATTTCTTTTTTCTTTTTTTTGGTGGTACTGGGGACTGAATCCAGGAAGCATCTACCTCAGAGCTACACCCAGCCCTATTTTATTTTTTATTTGGAAACAAGGTCTCACGAAGTTGCTGAGGCTAGCTTTGAACCTCCAATCCTCCTGTTTTAGCCTCCTACGTACTGGGATTACAGGCGTGTGCCACCACACCTGGCCACGTACTTCTTTTGATCAAATGACATGTAGACTTAGTAATTCCCCCCAAATTTGAACCTCCTTGTGTCCCTAAAGAAAAATCTTACTTGGTCATGAGTATTAGCTTAACATGCTGAAATGTTCTACTTGTTACTATTTTATTTAGGAGTTTGCCATAACATTCAGAAATGAGATAGACTGCAATCTATGCTCTACTTTTGTTACATTTATTTTTTCTTCTTTAAAATAGTCTCACTACATGTTACCAAGCAGTCTTAAACTCTTGGGCTCAAGTGAAAGTGATCCTCCTGCCTCCGTGTCCTGAATAGCCGGGGAGTGTAGGTACACGTCATGCTGCCTATTTTAAATTTTGAAGTAAATGTTATGTTCTTTTTTTTTTTTTTTTTTGGTGCTGAGATGGAAGCCAGGGGCATTCTATCTCCCAGCTACACCCCCAGCCCTTTTTATTTTGAAACAGTGTCCTTAAGTTGCTGAGGCTGGCCTCGAATTTGCAATCCCGCCATCTCAATCTCCCAATTACTAGAATTACAAGTGTGCGTGACCATACCCAGCTAATGTTCTGTACTTTGTGGGTTGTTTCAGTACTGGGGAGCAAACCCCATATTATGTTCTTTTTTTTTTTGCGGAACTGGGGATTGAACTCAGGGGCATTCTACCTCTGAGCTATACCCCCAGCCCTATTTTTTATTCTTTATTTTGAAACCGAGTCTCACTAAGTTGCAGAGGGCCTCACTAGGTAGCTGAGGCTAGCCGCGAACCCGGATCCTCCTGTCTCAGCCTCCCGAATGCTGGGATTACAAGCGTGCGCCACCACGCCCGGCCCCATATTATGTTCTTAAAAAAAAAAGTTGCAAGTTTTCCTTGTCTCTGTACTAGAATATATAAAATGGTATTACAATTTTCCCTTTTTTTTGAGGTGCTGGGAACTGAAGCTAGGACCTTGCCAGTGTTATGCAAAGACTTTACCACTGATCCTCATCCCCAGCCTGAGTTATCTGTCTCTTAAAAGTTTGTTACAATTTTCTTGTGAATTCTTATTTTGGTAGCTTTTGGTGGGGTTTATCTTTTTTTTTTTTTTGCAGTACTAAGGGGTGTTCTACCTCTGAGCTATACTCTAGTCTCCTAGTCCTATTTTATTTTTCATTTTGAAACAAGGTCTTGCTAAGTTGCAAAGGCTGGCACCAAATCTGCAATCCTCCTGTCTCAGCCTCCCATGTACTGGGATTACAAGCATGCCTGGCTGGGGTTATTTTTTTTTACAGCATCCTCTATTTCTATAGCAATTCTTCAGTTCTAATAATTTTATTTTCTTCAAAATCATCCACTTTCAAACTTATTTGCACATCATTCAGCAAAGAAATTTCTTATCCTTTTGATTTATTCTTTATCTATGATTATTTCCCACTTATAACTACTATGAATATTTGTGTTTTTTCCTCTTTCTTGAGGAGGTCTCTTTCAGAGTAGGTCTGGAAGGACCCACAGAACAAAAGGACCACCATCACCTTCCTCATTCCAGAGGCCTAGTAGTGTTCAAAACCACTCACACACTTGATCCTGCTTCACCTTAATGAAGTGAGGCAGGTGCCTGCAGGTCCACAAGAGGAAAGGCTTAGTCAGAGGGAATCACTGGGGGGGGAATTGGGAATCTGGTTCTGACCAGGTCTCTGCCCTCGGGCCTCAGTGCTCATGTGCCTACCAGGAGGTTAGGTCAGCACATCATAGAAGGGGACAACTGCAAAGTGCAGAGGACTTCCCAAAGACCCAAGCAGATTGCTCTGTGTGGCGAATTGACAATGGGGTGCATTTCTTTCAAAAGGGCCTTATCCTTCAAATCAACACGTCATTGCTAGAGAGCAACCAACATCACAGCAAGTCTCTCTACAGAAAGCGAAGCAATAGCAAACGGTGAGAAAGCCCACATCCCTTCTCTCTGCCCCACAGGACAATGTCTCAGAGCCTAACCTCTCCCCAGCATCTCCGCTTTGAGGAATCATTTCTACGGAAGAGTCACAGGCATACCCAAAGATCCACTCACAATCACAGAAAACTGGACATAATCAACGAGTGCAGAGTTAAGTAGCTGGCTCAGTGCACCATGGTATATTCACAGGATGGGAGCCTGGGTTATCAGGGAGTGAATGCTTCACAGGACTATTTAACATAGGAAAAGGGTCAAGATAAAGTGACAAATGGGGAAAAGACTGGAAATAGAGATATCAGAATATTAACAGGGATTATACCTGAGAGACTGGAAAATAGATCATTCTTCTTTGGGCTTTTACTGTTTTCTAACATTCGTACAATGTGTATATATGTCTTTTATAACCAGAAAAAGATTATAAAAGGAAAGAAAGCCGGGCGTGGTGGCGCACGCTTGTAATCCCAGTACTAGGGAGGCTGAGAAAGGAGGATCACAGGTTCGCGGCCAGCCTCAGCTACTTAGTGAGGCCCTATGCAACTTAGTGAGACCCTGTTTCAAAAACAAAGAATAGAAAGCTGGGCGTGGTGGCGCACACTTGTAATCCCAGCATTCGGGAGGCTGAGACCGGAGGATCTGGGTTCGCGGCCAGCCTCAGCTACCTAGTGAGGCACTCCACAACTTAGTGAGACTCGGCTTCAAAATAAAGAATAAAAAATAGGGCTGGGGGTGTAGCTTGGAGGTAGAATGACCCTGAGTTCAATCCCCAGTACCGCAAAAAAAATAAATAAAGAAAGAAAGAATAGAAAATAGTGCTGGGGGTATAGCTCGAAGGTAGAATGCCCCTGGGTTCACTGTCCAGTTCTGCCAAAAAAAAAAAAAAGACAAAAAAAGAAAAAGAAAACAGATCAGTCTGACACCTGCGAAGGCCGCCTGGCTGCAGGCCAGCTCAGCCCTGGCCTCACAAGTCAGCGTGCAGAGCTCCAGAGGAGTTTGGGGATCCGGGCTGGCCTCGCCTTTCTTGCGTCCACATTCTTTGAGTCATGTTGGCTCAAGAGTCTGTGAAGACCCTGATTATGAAACTGCTAACTGGTGAAGGGAGAGAGGAAGCTCTCCCTAGCTAAGATCACAGAAAGCTGAGAATGAATGAGTACCCGGTGTCCAGCTGAGCTATGCAGAGAGGCGTGATTCTTCTCCGACCGTCCGCTGTCCGAGTCTCCACTTGTTTCTTCAAAAGATTCTGGCAAAGCAGAGTAACATAAATGAAGACTAGCTCCAAATATAAAAATAAAGTTGCTGCTTTTTTCTTTTTGTAGTAAGTAGTAAGAACACTTAGTATAAGTACTACTCTACTAGAAAATTAAATGTGTAATACAGTATTGTGAATTGTAAGCACCGCGGTGCACAGTACATCTCTAAGACTGAATGACTAAGACTGGGAACCGCTGAGTACTACCTTCCGGCTTGCCGCCCTCAGGCTTGGCTCCAGCCACGCTGTTCTCTGCCTCTGTGTGTTTGGCCCGTCTAGATTCCTTGTGTAAATGGTAGCAAGGAGTATTTGTCCTTCTGTGTCTGGCTTGTTGCTAAGTTGTAAACATTAAATATGTTTGTATGTCAACTTTACTTCACTTTGGTGGGGTGAAGAAAATAAGGCTTCTAAGGAAATATATTCTAACTTCCTTTCTTCTGCAATACTGGGAGCTATACCTCTAGCATTTTTTTTTTTTGCAGTACTGGGGATGGAACCCAGGGGCACTCTACCTCTGAGCTACACCCCCACCTCTATTTTTTTTTTTAAAATTTTTTTTTATTATTCTTTAGTTTGAAACAGACTCAGTAAGTTGTGGAGGGCCTCACTAAGTAGATGAAGCTGCCCGCAAACCCCAGATTCTCTGGTCTCAGCCTCCCAAGTACTAGGATTACAAGTGTGTGCCACTACACCTGGCCCAGCACCATTTTTATTCTTTATTTGGAAACAGGGTCTCACTAAGTTGCAGAGGGCCTCACTAAGTAGCTGAGGCTGGCCATGCACTTATGATCCTCCTGTCTCAGCTTCCCAAGTACTGGGACTGCAAGTATGCGCCACCACACCCAGCTTCTAAGGACCCTTTCTATAGCTTTTTTGGCATAATGAAACTAAGCCAACTAATCATAGCACAAGCTTTTTTTTAAAAACTGGGAATTGAACCCCAGGGTGTTCTACCTCCAGGCTACAGCCCCAGCCCTGTTTATTTTTTATGTTGAAATGGGGTCTCATCAAGTTGCTGAGGCTGGTAACTGCTCAGTCTCAGGCGTGTGCCGTAGTGCCCAGCTTTAGCGCAAGCATTTTTATCAGGGTATGTGCTTGACTTCCTGCACAGTAAAGATGCAAATACAGAAAGCGCCCCAGCTCTAGGTGGCCTCCTCTCTATCAGTACCACAGATGTGGCCAGATTCCCAGGGCTGCGATCACCTGCCAAGCTGCCCACCACCACCTGACAGCCCTGGGGTTCAACGAGGGAACTGCAGGACTCAGACCTGCACTTGCGAGTCACATTCTTGTCCCTAAGCTGGTGATTTTCAAACCGACTTTTATCACAGAGCCCTTCATTCCATGAAAGGCTGGTAACTGCTGGGTGTGGCCCACGCCTGTAATCCTTGTACTTGGGAGCCTGAGACAGGAGGATCACAGGTTCAAGGCCAGCCTCAGCAACTTAGCAAGGCCACTTGAAAATAAAAAATAAAGGGGCAGGGGATGTAGCTCAGAGGCAGAATGCCCCTGGGTCCAATCCTTAATACTTAAACACACAAAAAGGGCTCATAACTTAGGGTTCATAAGCTGCCTGAACCAACAACTGACACAGCTCCTGGAGAAGGCTGATGTTCTCAAGGAGAATTCGACATGTTCTATCCTGCCCTGGCCCCATTTCAAGTGTCATGCCCCCAACACAGGCAAACATTGCCAGATGAAGAGGAGGAGCCCATAGAAGACTAAGGGCAGAGCCTGAAGTGTACTATTCTCAGCATCTAGAATTTCTTAGAAACAGGAGATGCTGGGCGTGGTTGTACACATCTGTAATCCTAGTACCTGGGAGGCTGTGACAGGAGGATTGCAGATTTGAAGCCAGCTTCAGCAACTTAGTGAGGTTCTCGACAACTTAGCAAGACTCTATTTCCAGCCGAGCGTGGTGGCGCACGCTTGTAATCCCAGCATTCAGGAGGCTGAGACCAGAGGATCCGGGTTCGCGGCCAGCCTCAGCTACCTAGTGAGGCACTCCGCAACTTAGACTCGGTTTCAAAATAAAGAATAAAAAATAGGGCTGAGGGTGTAGCTTGGAGGTAGAATGTCCCTGAGTTCAATCCCCAGTACCGCAAAAAAAAAAAAAAAAAAGACTCTATTTCCAAATAAAATAGGACTGGTGGTATAGTAGTTTGGAGGTAAAAGGCCCCTGGATTCAATACACACACACACACACACACACACACACACACACACACACACACACACAGTCAGGAGTTCAAGGTCTGGCAGTTCCTCCAAGGATTGGCCTCCTCGAAGGCCTTTGGTAAAGGTGCTTCAGGTGCCACTAGCGCCTCATGCAGCTGCAGGAGGGGAGCTCTGCGCAGCTGGCTGACTGCGGGTCCTGCTCGAGGCTCAGCACACTGTAGCACTCGAGCCTGCGGCCACACCTTCGTGCCCTGTCCACGCTGCCTGGGCACGTGCCCACATCCTTGGTGCCGAGCCCTCACCTTCCTGATATCTTCTAGACTCTCCCCGTTGACGACGCCTGCGACTGAGGAAGCCGAGCCCGTCTCTCTGGAGGCGGCACTCTTCTGGTCCAGCTGCTGCTGCTGCTGCCTCCGCTGGTACTTGAGCATCTCGGGATTCTCAATGACTGCTGTGGAGAGCTGGGCCTCGGTCATGATGGCCAGGCTCTTGCCGTAGGTGGACTGGTGGATGCGGCTCTGTGGGAAGCGGGAAGAGGTTCGACAGGATGGTGTGTCACCATGGCGCACTGCAGCGTGGGCTCTCTGGGAGGTCAGCTCTCCGTCTCCTCCCACCCCGTCCCTGGCTACACAGCTCTGGTGCACAAGAAATGGCAGTCAACATGACGTCAACTGGAACACAGATGCCCGGACCTTGATATGAGGCTCGTAGGTGCACCCCTGCAAGGACCGAGACACCCTCTGGAAACCAAGTATTGGAAGCAAGAGCCTGTGTCCCCTGTTCCTGCCAGCAGGTGTCAAATACCACGGTATGGAGGTCCCCATGGGACTAGGAGTCTCTAAGAGCAAGGGATGCGTGGCATGGCAGACCTGGGGAGGCCCTTCTCTGCTCCCCTGTGGCCCCGCCTAACATGTCCTGATCCTTCTGAACAGGGTCCCCTCCCACATTCTTAGGCCTGATTAGTTCTATGTCATAACAAGCTAGACAGGAACCCTAGGAGAGCAGGGACAGTGCCCCTGGCACACTGTAGGGCCTGGTGCTCATAAAAATACAAGGGGAGCATCGGCGTGAGGACTCATGCTTGTAATCCCAGTACTTGGGAGGCAGAGACAAGAGGATCAGAGGTTCGAAGCCAGCCTCAGTAACTTAGTGAGGCTCTCCACAACTTATTGAGACCCTGTTTCAAAATAAAGAATGAAATAGATAGCTAGGAGTGTAGCTCAGAGGTAGAGTGCCCCTGGGTTCAATCCCCAGAACTGCAAAAACAAAACCAAAACAGGAGGAAATTAATCCAAGGATGTGCAAATGACCAGAGCTGTATCCCAAACTGAAGAGAGATGGTGGCTAATGGGGTTGGTCTCCCACCAGAAGATGCTGCGGGTGGGGAGGGGCTGCTTTCCAGGAGAGGGGCTCTAGGACTCTCTCCTGCCAGGCTTGGATATGACCAGGAACCTCCCTCCTTTGCCACCTTGGTCCCTGCCCATCTCTCCTGAATCCACCCCCTGGAATGACAAGCCAAAATCCAGAGTTTGGCCCAAGCGACTGGCAGGACGCCAGGCCTGCTCTAGGTACAGTGCACGAGGCCGACCGCTGAGCGCAGAGGACTTTTGCATCTTAACGGGCGGGGGCTGGGGGTCACACAGTGGTTAAGAGGGAGCTCTCCCTGGCATGACATCAATAAAGGCAGAGCCACTCCCCTGCTGAGCTTTCACAGAGCTCCCTTCAGACAGACAAATACACACCACTAGGTGCTGCCCAGGGCCTGCTGATAGAAACCACAGGCGTCCGAGTCTATGGCAGGTAAAGCCAGCCTTTCTCGAAGCCCCTGCAGGACACACAGCCCCATGGCCCAGGCAGAGCACAGAGAGGAGGCTGGGCCCAAAGGCAGCGGGCCCCATCATGCCTGTGTTCCGTACTTAAGGGTCACATGTGGTCTTGACAAGAGCCATGCCTTCTCTGAGGCTGAGGGACCTCACTAAGGAAGCAGACAAGCTCTGTCTTGAAGGACTTTGCGTAAGTGAAATAATAGATGCACAGCACACAGCCCAGAGCCTGGCATTCGGTAAACGCTAAGAAACCACCGATAGGGCTGCGGACCTCTGAGGGGCCAGGCTTTCTCAGAGTAGAGATATTCCAGTGGGTGACTTATCAAGAAGAGATGCCCCAGTTTTATTTATTTTTTGGTACTGGAGATTGATCCCAGGGGCATTCTACCTCCGAGCTACACCCCCAGCCCTATTTTTTAATCGTGTGTGTGTGTGTGTGTGTGTGTGTGTGTGTGTGTGGCACTGGGGATTAAACCCAGAGGCATTCTACCTTTGAGCTACACCCCCAGCCTGATTTTATTTCTTATTTGGAAACAAGGTCTTACTAGGTGAAGAGAGTCTCACTGCTTGCTGAGGCTGTCCTCGAACCATGGATCCTCCTGTCTCAGCCTCCCAAGTACTGGAATTATAAGCGTGTGCCACTAGGCTGGGCTTCTTTATTTTGAAACAGGACCTCATGATCTTCCTATCTCAGCCTCCCAAGTACTGGATTACAAGCGTGCGTCATCACGTTCAGCTCTTTTTTTTTTTTTTCAGTACTGGGGATTGAACTCAGAGGCATTCTATCTCCGAGCTACACCCCCAGCCCTGTTTTTTATTCTTTATTTTGAAACAGGGCCTCACTAAGTTGTGGAGTGCCTCAACTAGGTAGCTGAGGCTGGCTTTGAACCTGGATCCTACTGTCTCAGCCCCCTGAGTACTGGGATTACAAGCATGCGCCACCACGCCCGGCTCCCAGCTCATTTTTTATTTTTATTTATTTTTTCGGTACTGGGGATTGAACCCAGGGGCATTCTACTTCTGAGCTACACCCCCAGTCCTATTTTTTATTCTTTATATTGAAACAGGGTCTCACTAAGTTGCGGAGGGCCTCACTAGTTGAGGCTGGCCACAAACCTGGATCCTCTGGTTTCAGCCTCCCAAGTACTAGGATTACAAGTGTGCACCACCATGCCCGGCTCATTTTTTATTTTGAAAAAGGGTCTCACTAAATTACAGAGGGCCTTGCTAAGTTGCCCAGGTTGGCCTCAAACCTGTGATCCTCCTGTCTTAGACTCCCAAGTATTGGGATTACAAGCTTGTGCCAGCATGCCCCACTACAAATGGTGTTATTCTTTAAGACTTGTTTTTGACATCAATAGAGACTTACTGTTTTGCCAAGAAGATAAGGATTACAATCTATGAAAAACAAACACTATAGAATAAGAGACAATCTGGCAGAGGGTCTAATCAAAGCAGTTTTCCATAATGACTAATTCTGTGGCCACAAAGTGTGCAGCAACACATAGGCCACCAGCCTACCTTCTCCTCCTCACTGAGGGGGTCTCCGAGCTCATCCTGGGAAAAGTCGAGGAATGCTACAGAGCCGTCCATGGAGCATACCAGGATGCCCAGCCCGTTCAGAGTCCTGAAAGAGACAGTCATCAGCAGCCTGGAGCAGGTGACTGTACGGAATGGCCACGCCACAGTGGCTGGCCCGTGAGGCTGATGGGACCCCAGGTGTTGCTGGACATCCTGGCTCCCTTCTGAGGCTGGAGGAGAGGGGCAGGGACGGGTAGCAGCAACTGCATTCCAGGGGCCCTGGCACGTGTATAAAGTCTCTCTTACCAGAAGTTTTTTAAGTTTCAAGTTTATCTTATTTTTGAAACCATTTAAAATATACCTGATGAAGCATGGCTACAACACACCTACATGGTTGCTAGTTTATCTGAGAAGACCTTGTGGGACCACCCACCTTGGGCAGGACATTCTCACTACAGTAGGCATAGCGCTACCTGTTCCCGAAGCCTTGCAAGCAGGACCTTGGGCTCTGCTCGGCCTAGGGAGGGTGTGCGGGCTACCAGGTCCTAATACTCCCTCCCCAGGAGGCCTCATGGCTTTCTGTAACCCCCGCACCATAAGAATCCACCTTACCAGGAAATATCCATGATGGATTTGTCAAATAGCTCATGGATGACAACCAGAGGCCGTTTCAGACATGTGAGCTACAAAGCAAGAAACAGCAAAAGTTAATGGAATTACTGAGAAACTCCTTTGTGCCCTCCGCTCAGTTAACACTACCAGCCCAGAAGCCTCGGTCAGTTTCTGCTGATGTACTCCATTCTCAAGTTGATCCAGACAGCAACCGCTGAGAGCCTGAACACTGGAAACCTAAGCCTGCCAGAAAGAAGCACACTGGAGGACTCCTGCCTCTGGTCTGCTGTGCTTCGGTGGGAAGATGGCTGTATGCAGTTAGTAACAGAGAAGCAAAGTGGACAGACCTGAAGGGCCACGACCTGAGCAGGGCCCAAGGGGAGTCAGCGAGGACAGGGAGTAGGTGACCAGAGAATCCAGTTCAGGTCTCTGGGCCTGCAGAGCTTTGGTACACATTATCAAGGCATGGCATAACCAGTCACATAAGCTAAACAGGCTTTCCCTGCAGTGTGCAGGTAGTTCGCAAACACAGAACAACAGTACAAGTCGCTCCTAATTCAGACCCAAAGTTAGCTAATACTAAAACTTCTATGCTCTGTTTTCTCCTGGTCTGTGAACACTCAACACGTGCACGTTTACTAGCTAGGCATTCCTACACACTCAACCACCACAGCGAGCCTTGCCTCTCATACCCAAGTGTCTGGCCACCCTGGGGGCAGGCCTGCGCCCCAGGACCATGGGCTGTGTGGGGACACATTTAGCCACAGGACGGTGGGCTCCCGGGGGTGCTGCTGAGCTTCCCACCTGCAGCCTGAGAACGGTGTGTAGAAGCAGGAGCTGTGGCTATGCTTGGCCTGAGGAGGGGGCTGGATTCTGAGCTACCTGGAATCCAAGTTAAGAATCTTGCTCCAACCTTCATCCCACTTTCAGGGAAAAAAAAAAAAAAGAAAACCCAGCCATGCTCCTCTTCCCATAAACGTGGCTATAATTCCCTCAGAATCGGGAGGCTGTGACCCATTGACCTCGGCATTCTAAGAAACACAAGCAGCACCATGAACGGGTTGTGGGATGGGAGCAGCCCAGGAGGAGCAAGCCCTGAAGAGTGGGCCTGGGATGGCTCTGGGTTCAGGGTCCAGAGCGGGTGTTCAATGAACTCTGGCTTGGAAAAGAACAAAATCATGAGATATACAGAAATATATTTCTCTATAATAAATGTGGCTATAGAATTACCCTGAAACCCACAACTTCAACTCTATTCAGCTTACGGAGTTTAAAAAACTCCTATCAGACTTTCAACATGAGAAGGTCCAAGGGAGGACCTGAGTGCTCAGGGCATGGCCGCGTTTTCGCCACCACCTATGGAAGTGTCTGAGGTCATAAAACACTAGCCTCTGCTAACAAGGAGCTGAACCCTTCAGAGCCCTAACTCAGATGCCGTCCCATCTCAACCTGTCACTGAATGTTTGCGGAGAACCAGCCTCATGGAGGGCGCTGAGTGAGGAAGGGAAAGGGCACGGAGGAGCTGAAGACACAGCCTCCTCTCCAGCTCCAGCGTAGTCATCTAGTAGAAGCACAAGACTCACGGTCTTAACCAACACAGCTTCACTTAAAGGGTTCAATGGACAAGCAAGAAACTGCCACTTTTCCAAAGGGCTTGCACCAATTTAAAAGCCATCAGTAATAGATTTCTTCCAGCTAACATCTGGTACTGGGTTTTCGTTTGGTTTTGGTGCTGGTGATTGGACCCAGGGCTAAAGCCTCAGCTCCCTCTGTTGAATTTTAGTCATTCTCCTCAGTACTCAAAAAGACTTATACAAGAATGTTCCTTTCAGTTTTAGTCATAGTAACTCACAACTAGAACTATCTTCATATCCTTTAATGTCTATCAACAGAATACATAAACTGTGGTGTGTTCACACAGAGAAACACTGCCCAACAACGTATAACTATCACTAAATGCAGTAATATATATGAATATCAAAAACATGATGCCGAGTGGGGGAATCACAAGACACAGGAGAAAACTCCATGGAGCCCGTTTTTATGAAGCTCGAGCAGTGCAAGAGCAGGCTGGCACTTCCGTGAGAGAGGCCTTGGAATGGCTATCCTGGGGGGTGGAGGTGGGTGGAATCGCAACTGGGCAGGGACAGAAGCGTTCTGGTGGCAGTTAGTGCTGGTGTAAGTGACAATTTGCTGAACTGCACCTTTCAGGTGAATACACCTCACATCTATTGTATGTGTCAAGAAAAAGAATCTTCTAGTAGGAAGGAAAGAGCATGCCAACTTCGGCACCGACTGCTGAGGTCGCTGCTCGAGTCTGGACACAAGGGCTGCTCTGGCCGGGGTCACGGCGGTCCCTCCTGGCCAGGCCTTGTGCTCTCTTCTCCGCAGCAGGAGAGCCTGCAGGTTTCCAAGGAGGGGCTGAGGGTTCCAGGCACAGGGCAGAAGGACCCGCTGAGCACCATTAGGCCCCCTAGGCTTGCCACCTTCCCAACCCACTCCTCCAGCCCCAGCAGGAGCTGGGGCGCGGCTCACCCAGACAGACAGCGAACGGTCCTTGCTGCCAACAGCACAGCAGCAGTACGGGCAACTGGGCTTTGCAGAACTTCCGTTCTTCTGCTTCTTTTTGAAGATTTTTGGGTTGAATTTCTAAAGCCAAGTAACAAATCATCAGGTACTGAGCACACACCCCATGTTCAAGCATCAGAACATACCCAAGTCTCAGGGCACTGGTGGGAGTCCCTCAGAGCCTCTGAGCCAGTCCTGGGCAGGAGTGAGTTCAGCTTCATAACTACCTCAGAGGCATTTGCTGATGATGCAGTCGAGGCTCAGGAAACGCTAACCGAGTAAGTGGGGAAACAAGGATTCCAAGCTGGTGCTCCCAAACATTCTGCTCTGGAGCCAGCAGCCAGGTCAAGGGGCCGGGAGCTGCTGGATTGGCCCTCGCAGCTCGGCCTGGCAGGGTCTCCTGTCCTAGCACCTGTGCAGACGGCGAGCCTGAGAGGGGCTTCTGGGAACGGGTCTCGCTCGTTCCCCATTTCCTGAGGAGGCCGGAGGGATTGGCAGGAGAACCCATCCGTGAGACTGCTACTCCCTCGTCAGAGCTGTTGTTCACAGCCCTCAGTCTTTAGCGGAGATCTGCTCAGCCCAAGAGGCCCACAGGATCTTCCTGGGTTGGAGACAACGGCTACATCTTTGCCTGCCACTCAGCCCAGAAAGTAAACCCCTTTGGAAAGGCAGGAAGCACATGCTACTAGCCTTCCTGGATTGAGGGGGGCTGGGAGCTCTTGGAACTCTAAGCTAGGACTTTTTTTGTGTGTGTGTGTGTGTGGTACTGGGAATTGAACCCAGAAGCATTCTACCTCTGAGCTACATCCCCAGACTGATTTTATTTCTTATTTGAAAACAGGGTCTTACTAGGTTGCCGAGAGCTTCACTAAATTGCTGAGGCTGTCCTTGAACCTGTGATCCTCGACTCAGCCTCCCAAGTACTAGGATTATACGCCCACCTAAGCTAGGACATCTAAGGGCAAAGGAAGAGTGGCTCCTCAGAGCCTCATGTCAGGTGGCCTAGAGGGGTTTCACTCCAGAGTCAGGCAGGAAATGGACAGGACTGCACAGAGGCCAGTGAATACGGAACCCTGGGCTCAAGTCTCTGTGACCACCGAGTAGGCTGTAGGGCTGTAGCTACGTGGGCTCCCGGGAGGGCAGTGTCATTTCCCACAGAACTGCTCTTTAGGGGCTATGGGAAACACGGGAGAATCACCATACTAACTACGAAGCCCTGATTTTCAAACATCACAGCAACAAGACTCAAGCGTCAAACAAAATCCAACACAGACTTGAACACACACACAAAAAGAAACACTATCTAAAAGCTGGGCCGGGCATGGTGGCACATGCTGGTAATCTCAGTACTTGGGAGGCTGAGACAGGAGGATCCCAGGTTTGCAGCCAGCCTCAGCTACTTAGTGAGGCCCTCTGTAACTTAGTGAAACCCTGTTTCAAAATAAAGAATAAAAAATAGTGCTGGGGGTGTAGCACAGAGGTAGAATGGCCCTGGGTTCAATCCCCAGTACCGCAAAAAACAAAAAACCCACAATATTTTATTCCTATTAAATTTCTATTTTAAAGTACAAAATAGGATATTTGTGGTAAGCAATGATGAGCTCGTTTTGATCAAGTCCTGGATGATCCTTCTCCTTCATCAACCAGAGCCCACCAATCTCCTTATTTTGCTTGGTTGTGTACTGTTGAGAAGCCCCTGGTTCTCACAGGTTGTTACTTAACAGCCTGACCTGGGCCCTCTGGGGCCACTCTTCAGGTCACCCAGTGTGGCAGACACAGTCTCAAGCCTCCCAGTTCAGCAGTGGCTCTCTGGCTCTGCACCTTCCCATGGGGAGCACTGAGCAGCCGAATGGGAAGCTATCAGCTCTGCCACAGGGCAGGGGTAAGCACAGGGCTCTGTTCTGGGGTTCCGCGTGAGGGTGCTCTGTGCTGGAGCGCCTGCGAGTAGACCTGACCGCGCAGAAGGCGGGCATGGAGCTGCAAGGGTCCCAACCCAAGACTGAGGTGGTGACACGGGCCATTTTAAAGTCTGCCCTAACCACATGGAGGTATTCCATTGTATAAAATTAGATTGAAGATACTTAAATGTATGTACTTAAAATGAAACACATGCCGACTCCGAGCCCACAGCCTTAGTCCCCAGCATGACCCCGTCTGGGGACGTGCCGAGAGCTGGGCAATATCCGGGCTCCAAGCAGGGCACGGCAGGGACACTCACCACAACAGTCACAGCCTTCCGGTGCCCCACAAAGTCCATGTTGGTCTTCCAGCCCTCCCTTTCAATGATCTGGGCAGTGGGGCCAGAGTTGTTCATGGCGTGGGCAGACACGAGGTAATGCCCGTCAGGTGACCAGCTCAGTCGCAGCACATGGGTTGTCCCTCCACACTAAAAGAAAGAAATACCCGTGCATGAAAGGAGCCCACGGCTGACCCTGTGACCCAAAGTCTGGCCTCGAGGATAAACTCGAACTGTGATTTAGAAATATGCGACAATGGGTATGCACCCCAAGGTTCTGCTGCACTGACAGCTGTCACTCCAATCTCTCTCGGTGGCAATGACAAGAAGGGATCTCTATGGAATGAGCATGGGAACTGGGGCATCTTCCACCGCCCACAGGACTGAGCACAGAAGTGTGTGTTCTGAGGGGGTCTGGAGGAAGGCCATGTCTTTGAACTGTCAGCTCTGCATGGCCTGCTGCTTCTGCACAGCTCCTGTTACCCCAGCAGGGTCTACAGAGCATCCTCAAGAAATGCTGCCACAGGGAGCGCGCCCCGCTGGCATCCAGGGCCCCAGAAGGAGCTGCGTCTGTAACGAAGCTGTTGGTCGGGAAGCATCACCCCGAGCCTCACACCTCATCCAAAGGGTGGTGAGGACATCCACCAAGGAGAGGAGGTTTGCAAAGTCCTTCTACACTGCACAAGGTGTAACAGAAAGGCACTGTTCCCTTGACCCGGTCTGAGGGTGGAAGGAGAGCATCCTTCCACATTACTCCTTTCACAGAGGAAAAGGATGAGTCACAGGAAAGCCAAGTTCAAAGTCAGCCCTGGCCATCCTCAAGATTTGGAGGTTAAGCTCTTGACCTCATGGCCCCAGAGCAGAACTGGACAGAGCAGGGCCCAAGTGCGGTGGTATCACCTGCCGAAGGTCTCTGGGAAGGAGGATCACTCAGCAGAGGCTGAAGAGCACTGCCAACTCCCCTGGTATGCAAGACTATGCTGCGGCCTCCCCAGGAGTCCAGCTCACAGGAGGCCCGCTGCCTGGCAATAGAGCCCTGAGGAACTCTAGAAGGTGCAGGTCACCTCGCCTGCACCCGGAAGCTGTAGGCAAGGAAAGCAGGACTGAGTAAGGTGAAACTGGGGCGCAGAATCTCAGCTCAGTAGCTGCGGTTGGTTCAGGGAGAACTGAATACAGGACTTCACTTTCTCCCTGCAGCCACCCCTGACTACCAAATGCTTATTCTTCCTGTAAATCTTCAGCCGTGTCCCTGCTCTGAGAAGCCTTCCCTGACCCAATCGCTGCTCCTGGATCACCGTCACTGTAATTCTCGTGCCTGTCACTGTCCTACAGGGCTACAAGCATCAAGAAGAGAAACCCCGTCACAGTCCACTTTCGTTCCCCAACTCCACTCCCACTTCACATCCAGAAGGTACTTAGTAAATGTCTCCAGCTCTGATTCCATGTGAAAGCAAAACTAAAACAAATGAGGAAATAGCAAGATACTGCAGAAGCTACTGTAGCCCAGTCTCCATGTGATTTGCAAGCTGCACTGCTAATTTTTCTCAGAAGGAAGTCAACTGGCCTACAGAGCAGACGCCAATGAGCAAAGCCACAGGACAACAGCGTGCAGAGAGTCTCCTCTGTGACCCCTTCCCAGCCACCAGCCCCTCCGTGGGGTGACTCGTGCAAGCTTTCCACAACCAGAAACGGTTGTAGCCATGTGCATGGCCTAAGTTGGGTGACTCCACACTACGGCGACGGCTGTACGTTCTCGTCAGCTGTAACATCTATAAATCTTTTCCCTTCAAAGGTGGACGTTTCATGCCTTCTTAGAAGGCAAGAGTTTTCTCATCGAAGTCTTAGGACGTGAGTGCATCCCAGAGAAAGCTGACTGGCTGCTCAGGCCCTCACACTGCACTTTCGCCCGTGGTGACACCCTGGCCGGCTTCCTCTCTGGGCACAAGGGCAGGCAGGGCTGGGCCATGCAATGGGCCTTGTCCATTACCTCATCGAAGGGCTTGGTGATGCTGGTCTCCAGCTGCCAGTCCAGGGTCCTCCACACCTTCAGGCTGCGGTCGTCAGCTTGAGAGGCGATGTATTTACCCACAGGGTCCCAAGTCAGCCCTTTCACCAAGCCGGAGTGACCTCTAAGAGTAGCAAGAATTTCTGTGGGAAAAAAAAGGCTGTCATTCCAGTCCCTCCAGATGGCACAACAAGGACACAGCAGTGACTCTGTATAAACACACGAGCTACAGTCGGCCAGGGAATGGACTTGAGCGGCCGTCCTGGCCAGCCTCCACCAGGGCACAAGCAGAAGGGCCTCCTAGTTGGATCTCCATCAGAAGAAATGACTGCAGCAGGAGGCAGGCACCATGGGCCTCTCCTCAGCCACCGCTGACCGCCGAGGGCCGCACATGCTTCAGAGGACAGGCCACAAGGTGGCTGTGGCCTGAGCCAGGGCTGCCGCTTCTGCCCCACACCTTGCCTGCAGCCATCAGTCCTGCTTGGGGCTGCCCTTGACAGACAGAAGTCTGTGCCACCAAGGCTGTGACTTCAGTGATTCTGAAGCAGCCCCCAGGGGCTGCTCAAGGGGCTGTCACTGGGCTGAGAGTCTTTTGCGAGTCACTACTGAAGACAAAGAAGTACCCGAGAGTGCCTCGTACAGATGTATAACCCAAATGTGACTCAGATGTCGAAGACTGCCCCTCTGTGGCCAGACTGAAAGTCCCCACTCATGCTGGTGATGGCTTTCAAAGGGAATGAAGATTACGTAGATCAGCCCTGTATTCGGGAGGCTGAGACAGGAGGATTGCAAGTTAGACAGCCTCAGCAACTTAGAGAGGCTTGCCACAACTTAGTGAGACCCTGTTTCAAAATAAAAAAATAAAACAGGGCTGGGGGTATAGCCTGGAGGTAAAATGCCCTAGATTCAATCCCCAGTAAAACACACACACACACATACACACACCCCCTCTCAGATCCAAGTCTGTGGATGATGCATTTTTGGCTCATAAGGAAAATACACTGCAGAGGCTGAGTGAGAACATGACAAGTATTGATGAGTTACAAACTACAGCACTAGGCCAGATTATACCATCTCTTAGGACTTTAAAACACAGTGCACAAGAAAATATTTGCAAAATGGGTTTGTGTGAGCTGGCACCTGCTCAAGGGCTTCACAGAGACAGCAACTGAGCCCCCCCCCAAAAAAAACCCCTAAAAATCCTCCAAAACACCTGGATTACTGTCAAGACACACAAATCCTGAGCTACTGCAAGATACTCATTGCCACCAAGATTAAGAAGACACAGAGCCAGGCCCTCCCCCTACTTGAGTCAGGGAAGACCCCTTACCCGGGAACTTCACAGCATTCCAGATGACCACGGTGTTGTCCACGCTGCACGAGGCCAGCCAGGCATCATGAGGAGACCATGCCACGTCCATAACATCTGGGAGAAGACAGGACGGTGGTGGTAAGATCTCCAGCCGGGGGGTATGTGGGTGAGGGTGCTCGCAGAGCCTTATCTGCATTGGGCAACCGCCCTGGGGTTGCCATGCCTGCGGACATGCGACCTGTGACCATCAGAACTAGAGTGACCCGTGACCTGATGCTCCCTCGTCTGCAGCCGTGTGCCTGCTCCTCCAGCCCCCACCAGGCCCTCCTCAGAGAGCCTTCTGAGCACAGGTGGACATGGCAGGACAAGGACTTAGGAGACTGCCTGGCCAGTCACAAAGAGAGCTGCTGGCTACCTGCAGTTACCACAGGACTGCTCCAGCTCCGGCCCTGATCTCACCTCCGAGATGCTGCTAGGAGAGTCCCCAAACAATCCATCACCACATTAATGCTTGTTTCTTTTTGAATCAGTTTTCTGATCTGTATAGGTTAGAAAACAAAAACCTAGCCGGGTGTGGTGGCGCACGCTTATAATTCCAGTACTTGGGAGGCTGAGACAGGAGGATCACAGGTTTGAGGACAGCCTCAGCAAGTAGTAAGACCATCATCAACCTATTGAGACCCTGTTTCAAAATAAAAGTAAAAAATGGGGCTAGGGGTATAGGTTGGAGGTAGAATGCCCCTGGGTTCAATCTCCAGTACCACACACACAAACACACACAAAAAAACACAAAAACCTGCTGGGCGTGGTGACACACACCTGTAATCCTAGTACTTAGAAGAGGCTGAGATAGGAGAATCTTGGGTTCCAGGACACCCTCAGCAACTTAGTGAGACTCTTAGCAACCTAGTGAGACCCTGTTTCAAAACAAAAAATAAAAAAAGGCTAGGGGTGTAGCTCAGAGGTAGAATGCTTAGATTGAATGCCCAGTACCACACGCATACACAGAAACCTGAGTGGGATACGGTAGTACATGCCTGTAATCCCAATAGGTGGGAGTCTGAGGAGGATCTCATGTTCAAGGCCGGCCTCAGCAACTTAGCCAGGCTGTTTTAAAATAAAAAGGGCTGAGGGTATAGCTCAGAAGTATAATGCAACCTTGGTTTGATCCCCAGTACCAAAACCCAAACCCAAACCTGGACTATGGATGTAGATCAGTGGTAGAATGCCTGGCTAGCATGCACAAGGCTCTAAGTTCAAGCCCCAGCACTGCTAGGAAAACGCTATCCTCACAGGGTTACTGTGAGGATTACACATGAGGAAGTGTCACAGGACAGTGGTTGGCACACACCAAGGCACCAATGGAGGTCAGCCATGATGGTGAAGACAAGCACACCTATCCTGCTATCTGGGTATGAAGGGCACAGTCTTACTTTTCTAACTTTGGCACCTGGTGAAGTTAACGTTCTGTACTTCTTTCCCCACGGAGTGTGTGCATGTGCGTGTACGTGTGCGTGTGTGTGCTGCTGGAGACTGAACCCAGGGACATTCTACCTCTGAGCTACACCCCAGCCCTACTTGCTAAGTTGCTGAGCACCCTGCTTAGTTGCTGAGGCTAGCTGTGATCCTCCTGTCTCAGCCTCCCAAGTACTGGGATTACAGGCATGTACCACCACACCCAACTAGAATTTCTTCTTTTTAAAAAAGGAATAAGCAGAGTACTCAAAATTCCCATCGTCCTTTTTTCCTAGTTTTTCAAGCATGGCTTGGTGGGATTTCCACGCTTCGAAGTGCTTTGTGGCTCCTGCTGTGGATGGGCGCACTGATGCTGCGTTTCATGTCCCAGTCACCTCTGAGAGGCGCACCACTTCTCTGTTCTGCTCTACCTTGTAGATCTTTGAGAGCCTTCATTACTATGAGCAGACCTGAGTTGACATGGCACTACCTGGTCTCAGTTTCTCACGCACATGTGTCCATGAGCCACCTCCACTCACTGATATCCCAAAGTGGGAATCCTGGGCAGGAGACTGAACATCTTCAC
>PVLC010007980.1:44392-60787 GCA_004027655.1 Graphiurus murinus
CCCAGCCCCATTTTTTATTCTTTATTTTGAAACCGAGTCTCACTAAGTTGCGGAGTGCCTCACTAGGTAGCTGAGGCTGGCCGCGAACCCGGATCCTCCGGTCTCAGCCTCCCGAATGCTGGGATTACAAGCGTGCGCCACCACGCCCGGCTCCCCCAGCCCTATTTTTTATTCTTTATTTTGAAACCGAGTCTCACTAAATTGCAGAGTGCCTCACTAGGTAGCTGAGGCTGGCTGCAAACCTGGATCCTCCAGTCTCAGCCTCCCAAATGCTGGGATTACAAGCGTGCGCCACCACGCCCGGCTTTTATTTCTGTTTTGATACAGGGTTTCACTACGTTGCGGAGAGTCTCACTACACTGCTGAGGCAATCCTTGAATCTGCCATCCTCCAGTCTTAGCCTTCCAGTTACTGTCTCTCCACTACCCTAACTGACCGCTCCTGCTGGCTTCATATCTCCAAGCTCTGGCTCCATCACTGGACTGTTTCTACTCAGAACCCTCTCCTATACTCAAAGAAGCCTGTCTCCAACTGCCTGCACAGCTCTTCCTCACACTGTCAAACTCAACA
Source organism: Graphiurus murinus (assembly GCA_004027655.1). NCBI lineage: Eukaryota > Metazoa > Chordata > Mammalia > Rodentia > Gliridae > Graphiurus > Graphiurus murinus. The sequence goes on from PVLC010007980.1 coordinate 44,963, forward strand.
TGTCTACATTCGAATCCAAAACATGAGGTATGGCGGTGCATGCCTGCAATCCCAGTTTTTCTTAAGAGGCTGAGACAAGAGGATCACAGATTCAAGGACAGCCTCAGCAACCTAGTGAGACTCTCAGCAACTGAATGAGACCCTGCTTCAAAACAAAAAATAAAAAGAAAGGGCTGGGGGCATAGCCTGGAAATAGAATGCCCTGGGGTTCAATCCCAGTGTCACTGACTCTCCCTTCAAAGAGAAATAGGTTTTTTTCATCCTTAAACTGTCTACAGAGTATCTTCGAACATAACGTGCTAATGGATTCTAGCTGATGCCTCCCAAACCTCTTGCTCCTGTCCTGTCTTCCCCTAGAGCTGCAGGCTAGTAGTTTCTACACATTTCCCCCAGCACCTCAAGTCAGGCACATCCCCCACTAAGTTGGTGTCTGTTCCCGTATGTCTGCTGTCCTTACAGTCTCAGTTGTGGACCCCTCTGGCAATGCTGGCACCCAGTGAGGACTTGACCTTATCTCCCTGTGCCCCGTCCTAAGTAGATTCCCAACAGTGGCTTCCTCCTCCTCCTCTCTAACCCAAAGGGCCAGGCCAGCTCAGGCCCTGGCAGTTTCACGGGAACAGCCTCCTTTTCCCCAGAATGGCCCCAATTGTCGCCCTCAGGACTTCAGAGCTTCTAACACCTCCCCTCCTGCCTAACGAGTGCCCCTTCACTAACAGGGCACCAGACTTTTGCGTCACCGGCCCTGCAGCCCAGGCCGCCTAACTCTGTGCCGCTCCCTGCTCATCTATGAAGACCCAGGTGCGCCGAGGCTCAGCCAGTGTGCCGCCCCTGCCTGGCTAGACCGCAGGCTCCTGGAGAAAAGAATCAGTTATGTTTATTTGGTACCCTGGTACCTAAAGTGCAAGAGCTTTTAAGATTGTTAAAGACTGACCTTTCAGCCTAAATCTATAAAATGATTTAGTCTTCTTCAGACTAAATCTAAAATGCGCTTCTGAGCTGGACGTGGTGGCGCATGCTTGTAATCCCAGAATTTGGGAGGCTGAGACTAGAGGATCCAGGTTCACAGCCAGCCTCAGCTACCTAGTAAGGCCCTCCCCAACTTAGTGAGACCCTGTTTCAAAATAAAGAATAAAAAATAGGGCTGGGGGTATATAGCTCGGAGGTAGAATGCTCCTGGGTTCAATCCCCAGTACCGCAAAAAAATAAAAAATAAAAATGCGCTTCTTTCTGCCCACGCCTATTTAAAACATTTTGCAAACCGAGGCAAAGTCAAGTTGAGATGTTTTTCACTGGGAACCTGTGGGCTGGTTTCTGGGGAATAAATACAGTATGCTTACAGACTCAGTGATCCACTGATGAGGGTACTGATTCAGTTCCGCGGGATAAACCACAGAACATAGGACGTTCCACATCAAAGATAAAAATACATACCCCGTGAGGGGTTGGAGTGGGGGGCTGAGTACAGCAGGCAGCAGGCTGTAGGGAAGGTGACTGCGTAGACCCTCACAAGCAAGTGACATGGAGATACTGCTACAGATCTGAGGCAGCTGCCAGGGACCCACCCAACCCGACAGGCAGCCCCACTCACCGCCTGAGTGACTTCGGAGGATGGAGACACACCGCCACTGCTCCACATTGGCAAGCTTACCACTGGAACCAAACACAGTGCTGGGCCCAATGTACCTATGTAAAAGAGGAGTCAGACAGGAACCCATGGAGTCCTCAGGCCCTGAACAGAGCGATTCCCTGCAGCATGGCTTAGCATGGCAGACAGAACAAAGCAAAAACAAACAACTAGAAAGCACTAGGTTACTGAACAAAGGGACTGATTAGGTAACTATGAACTATGCACTTGATGAAATAACATGAATCTTGCACAGGAAAATGTTCAGTCTACCAAGTGAAAAAGCAGGCCACAACATCATATACAAAATGATACCACTTATGCAAGGAAAAAACACAACATGGATATCATCTACACATGGAACTGAGTAAGGGATACCCATTAAAAAAGGAAAAAAAAACCCTAAATATTAAACATGGCATTTAGGTGGTAAGATTGTAAGAGATCTTTCCTCTCTTACACGTTTTCACTTTTCTCAATTGTGTACTAAATGTTATTTATGTGGGCTATTTAAAATAGCAAAAACCACAGAATTTTTAACTCTCCTGGTAATGAATCAAATGGCCCTGCCTTAACACCCAAGGCGCAGAAATCAGGTGAACCCTGGGAACAATTCTTTCCAGATGAGCAGTCACACGAGGCCTGGTAAAGGTGGCGTGAGACTTCATGATCACTCTTTGCTCTCAAAAAACTCTGCACCAGCTGGGCATGGTGCTGCATACTTGTAATCCCAGTACTTAGGAGGCTGAGACGGGAAGACTGCAGGTTCAAAGAAAGCCTCAGCAACTTAGTGAGGCCCTCCATAACTATGACCCTGTTTCAAAATAAAAAAATAAAATAGGGCTGGGGGTGTGGCTCAGGGGTAGAATGCCCAAGTTCAATCCTCAGCACCAAAAGAAAAAGCTGCAGCCACAGACAGGCTAGAAAGGGCCACTGTGGCTGAACACCATGGCGCACGTCGCGGCTCCAACCCAACTAGCCCAGAGTCACCCCGGGAGCCTACTGTGGGCCACCCTCAGAGACTTCTGACCCGGGATAAAGAAAAATGCGGTTTTGCACATGATGGTTACCTCATTTTGGAACAGGGCTGCCCCCAGTTGAGGCTGAGAGAGTGAAGCAAGTGGCAAATAGGAGGGGCTCTGGACCCCACCCCGATTCCATCACAGCACCCCAATTTCTAGACTGTCTTGTATGTGAGGGTTCCATATGAAATTTCATTTGAAGAACAAAATAAACGCCGCCACCACGTCAGCACCAGGAGGGATTAGCCCTTCCTTCCCCAGAGGGCAGCTGACCAGGTCAGCAGGCAGGCGGGCGGCCTCTGGACTCCCAGGTCAGGCCTCGCCTGCTCCTGACCTAGCTGTGCTTCCTGCTACTTATGAAGTCGGAGTTCTGTGGACTTCAGCACCAGGGTGGGAAAGGTGACTCTGATAAGACCAGCAAAGAAGCTTCTAAAAATTAAATGTGAAGAAAGGAAAATGATGCTTACGTAGCCCGCTTCCACACCATAATCAGTTTGTCATCTCCCCCAGAAGCTAAATACATCCCACTGTTTGACCACCGCACACAGTTCACACATGCTGGGAAGAAAAAAAAATAGGGTGATGAAAATCCAATAGTCACGCCCATTTGCTTTATGCAGAATTTGGCAAGATGTAAAGGGTTTATAAAATCTAATCTATCTAATCTATTTAAGGCATCTACTGTGTGAGAGCCCCAGAAAAACAATTTAGTCAGAGCACTAACCTACTTGTGCTAATAACAAGTTACCAGAAATGTCTGTAGGGGAAATATGCATTATCTGAGAATTACTGGTGTTGGATGAAATAGACAAGAGGCTTATTTCCATAAAGAGTAACAAATCTCATTATTTAAACAGGACCATCTACTGCTGAGATATGTTTTTGAATAGAGATTATTCTCAAAATGAAAGCTCGTGCTAAAAAGGCCAAGATGACTGTTCCAGAACTTTCAGGGGAGCAGCTTAGCAGGGTATAAAACTCTGACTCTGACTTAATCCTACTTGTCAGAGCCAGCCCTTTTAAATTCAGCTTCCAACCTTGTCAGCACCGCAGATTTATTGATTCTGCACTTATAAGGTAAGGCCAGCAGAAATCCCCCAGGCCTCTGCTGGGTCAGAGCCTCCAGGAACACAAGTAATTCAGCCTTTGGGAGACATGAAATACAGTGGCTACTAACAAAGCTGTAGCAGCACAGAGCCTGCAAGTAACTTGTGCTCCAGGTCCAAGGACACTGAGGCATGTGGGGGCAAGCACACCTAGAGCAAAGGAAGGGGCTGACATCCAAAGGCCAGAACGATTGATGGAGACTCTCAGGTGGGACATTAAGGCACTACACCAGGAAAGGAAAGGAAACCACAACACTGTCCAACAGCCCAAAGGGTCCTGGCAGAGACCCTCGAGTGACAGAGCACCAACCTCAGACATTCTGAGTGGTCTCATATGAACCCTTTCCTAGAACCCTACTGTGTCCGGGTTGTTGGCCCCAAAGCCCCATGGAATCAGGCAGTAACGACTCATGAGCAGGAAATCACCAGAGGTACCTGCAGACTGTCCAAAGATGGTTCTGTGGGCGGGCCGAGTCTTCTGCTGAATAACTCACCCAGGTGTGCAGCCAACATCTGTGCCTTCAGACAGCAGGCCGAGGGGAGTTACCGCCGCACGGGGCCTTATCTTTCTAATTACAAACACATGTGCTAACCTTGGGCACTCTGCCAACACGCAAAGCCTGCAAAGGGCCACTCTGTAATACCTAAGTGATTGTCCATCTGGCAAAGCATCTTGGGAATATTTTCATCCTTCTCGTCATCCTCCTGGAGGACTGGAGACATATTCCAGATCACAACCTTCCCAGAATCCTGCCCTGGAATGAAGAAGCAGAAATACCTCAATGTGCAGAATAGAAACTTAATATTGATATGCAATATTAATTATGGGAAGTCCATAAATCATAATTGACTAGACCTAAGGAGATAGAACTTGAATTATTAATGCAAATTACAGAAAAGGTAGGGAGAAAAAAAAAAGTACTCATAGGACCCAAAAGAATGTGTATTTAGCAATTGCTGAATGTAGCCTGACTTTATGAAAAAATCTCTGGATGACGAGCTGGGCGTGGTGGCGCATGCTTGTAATCCCAGCATTCGGGAGGCTGAGACCGGAGGATCCGGGTTCGCGGCCAGCCTCAGCTACCTAGTGAGGCACTCCACAACTTAGTGAGACCCTGTTTCAAAATAAAGAATAAAAAAAAATAGGGCTGGGGGTGTAGCTCGGAAGTAGAATGCCTCTGAGTTCAATCCCCAGTACCGCAAAAAAAAAAAAAAAAAAAAAAAAAAAAAAATCTCTGGATGAGAAATCAAAAGGAGACTGAGTTCCGGTCTAGCCTCTAATCTCCCAGGGACACCCCCAGAAGGACCCCATCCCTGCCCAGGACCCAGGCTCCTCGTTTACAAACTGAAGAGAATGGAAAGCAGATGTCCTCAGGATTCTTTCCGGTCTTTGTGTCTGCACCCTAGAGAGCGAGGAGAAAGCACAGTCCCTACCAGGGTTCCCTCCCCTCAAGATGCTGCCTGGAATCCATGGCTGTACCAGAGCTGATGCTTTTGACCCAAATTCTAAATGTGCCCTGAACACAGGAAAAAGGACTCACTACCCTCTTATCTGCCCTTTGCAGACACTTATAAATGGGAGATCAACCAAAAGAGGGGACTTAGGATTCCTATGGTCATAAGCTGATGTACTCCTCTGCTGAGGCTGAGGCTGTCTTGTGATCCTCCTGTCTCAGCCTCACAAGTGCTGGAATTACAGGTATGTGCCACCATACCAAGCTGCCATGGGCATTTTTACTCACCCAGTGTCCTCTCTCTAAAGCAGATTCCTTTGACCAGAAAGGAATGACATTACTGACTTAATAGTTTAATCATCCCCTCCCCTTTCTGGCTGGGAAAAATGGCTGAGAGAGCCCTCGTCTCCGGGGCTGGGCTTAAGTCCTGGGGATCACCTGCCACTCTCTATGCTCAAAAGCCTGGTGTGAGGATACAAATTCATTCTAAATTTAACTCAATAAATAAGAATTACAAAGATAAACCTGGCTGGGTGCGGTGGAGCACACCTGTATTCCTAGTACTTGAGAGGCTGAGGCAGGAGTATCACAGGATTGGAAACAGCTTCAACAACTTGGTGAGGTCCTCAGCAATTTAGGAAGAATTCTTATATCAAAATAAAAAGAGCTAGGGGTGTAGCTTGGAGATAGAATGCCTCTGGGTTCAATCCCCAGTACCAAAAAGAAAAAGTTTTGATTTAACCTGTTCAGAATTAAAATTATACATTTGAAGGCTGAGCGTGGTGGTACACCCCTGTAGTCCCAGCACTTGGGAGGCTGAGACAAAAGGACCACAGATTCTAGGCCAGCCTCAGCAACCTAACAAAACTCGCAGCAACCTAGCGAGACCCTGTTTCAAAACAAAAAGAAAGCCGGGCGTGGTGGCGCACGCTTGTAATCCCAGCATTCGGGAGGCTGAAACCGGAGGATCCGGGTTCGCGGCCAGCCTCAGCTACCTAGTGAGGCACTCTGCAACTTAGTGAGACTCGGTTTCAAAATAAAGAATAAAAAATAGGGCTGGGGGTGTAGCTCGGAGGTAGAATGCCCCTGAGTTCAATCCCCAGTACCGCAAAAAAAAAAAAAAAAAAAAACAACAAAAAGAAAAAGGGGTTGGGTTATAGCTCAGGATACAATACCCAATATAAAAATAAAGAGTACATTTTAACCAGGTACAGTGGTGCATGACTATAATCCCAGTTACTAGGGAGGCTGAGGCAGGAAGATTTCAAGTTCAAGGCCAGCATGAGTAATTTAGCAAAATAAAGCCAGGTATGTTGGCCCACACCTGGAATCTCAGTAATTGGGAGGCTGAGGCAGGAGGATCACAGGTTTGAAGCCAGCCTCGGAAACTTAGTAAGACTCTGCTTCTAAATAAAAAAATAAAAGTGCTAGGGGTATAGCTCAGAAGTAGAACGCCCCAGAGTCCAATCCCCAGCACCACACAAAAAAGTAAATAAAATAAAAAAGGGCTAGAGATGTAGCTCAGTGGTAGTGCTCCCCCTACCAAAAAAAAAAAAAAAAAAAAATCGTGCATTTCAAACACACAATTTGAGAAGGCAGGGCTGTGCGCTCTCCCTCATGCAGTACTCAAACGCACCTTGTCCTCCAGTCGCGAACTTGGTCCCGTCAGGGTGAATATCAACTGAAAAAATCGGCTTGCCTGGAAACAGAAGAAAAACATGCACATCTAACTTAGTTTATAATTCAGCAGAGACGGGCAAGAGACTTAGAATTTTTAAAATATTGAGTATTTAAGTAGCATCTCTACTTGCTACACCTAGGACAAAAATAACAGGCTACAGATAAAACTACCCACAGGTAAGGGTGGAACCACCTAATAGTTTCGGTGGAAGTCTCAACTTGCTGGAAGACTCTCCAAGCAACATCAGACAGCCCAACAGTGTAGAGCAACAAAATACTCTGTCACTGAGCCCACAGGACACTTGGGCTCTCATCTGCCACCTTTTGGGTCCTGTGTTTGCAAAGCTGTTTGTGATAAAAGCTCTGAGCCACAGGTTAAAAAATAAAAAATGCTTAAAGTTCTTTTGGCACAAAGCTCTTTTAAAAGATAAAAGATAAAAGCTCTTTCTTTTCTTAATGAAAAGAGCATAGCTATACCTGCAGGCATCTCCCTATCACATGGGTCTGGCTTGGCTTGCAGCCCAGCAGAGGGGTGCTTCCGGTGCTTTCTGACTGGCCATTTGAAGCTGAGCAGGGGCAGTGGCTGGCTATAGCAAAGGGGCCTCGCTTCCACTATCAGCCTCAGGCTCCCATATGTGCTGTACCAAAGGCCACAGAAAGTCTGTTCCTCAGCATCTCCGCTGGTTGAACCTGTGTCACAATGTACACTCAATGTTAAATTAGATACTCAGTTCCCAAGGGAAAGGGCTGTGGCTAGTTCTTAGAAGCCCCGTATGGCCCATGTAAGGAGTTAGCAGGGTAGACTGTGGGAGGTTACCCAGGGGCCTGGTGGGCATCTGTCCAACTCCCTGGTCTGCTTCCAGGCTAAGGGTCTAAAAGTTGCAAAGTCATCCCCGTTTCTATTAAGTTCATTCCTGCATCCTCAGAGTCTAGCACAGTGCCTGGTGAGGAGCAGCTCAGGAGCACTTGATGAGTGACCAATTAGATGCATGACAACAAACTGAGCATCAGCAACTGCTGATTCAGACAAGGGGCTACCACCAAGCATCACTGAATTAAGGACACTCTGTTTCTGTCGCTCAAAAGGAGGCAGCACCAACACTGGGATAAGAGCCACCAGCTCTAGAACCACACAGCAAATACAGGTGGGTTGGTGCAGGTGGAGGCTGCCCGAGAGTGTGATGTCCTCTGGGGCTCCAACCAAGCGTGGAAAATCCAACGCTGGTACCTGAAGGCAATGCTCGGCACTCAGCTCACCTCATCCTCCGGGGGGCCACCAGTGAGCAGGCCTGCCGAACGCAAGCATCCTATGTTGTCCTGGGGAGCCAGCAGAAACCGCTGGAAAGCTTGGGATCACGCTGCATGGCCTATGGTCTCTAGGACTTACGCAGGTCCAAAACAACAAAAGCTCCCACAGCAGGACCTTGTCGTCATGCTGACACCCGCTGCTTCCCAAGCCCCTCGGTGACTTCCAGGCCTGCAGCAAGAGCCAGAGCCCTCTGGAGACTGGTCAAGTTCAGCCCAAGCTCGCAGCCTTCCTGCAGTGCATGCAGTGTGCTCACAGCTGTCCCCAACACCCAGGAGACTCAGTCCCAGTCTGCTCTTGAGTGGTCATCTCAAGGGCTCAGGAGACAAACATCTACCCAGCCTGTGTCCCACCACCTTTGAAGATCTAGCAGCAAACCCACTTGGAGCGGGAAGCAAGAGGCCCTGTGGGTTAATCCTCCCTGAGAGCCCAGACAGGCCGGATCCTCCAAACGCTGTAATTACAGCATGCACCACGATGCCCATCTTCTGGGTTCTTCTTTTAAGAGAGCGGTAGCTTTCTTGCCCACCTGGGCTATGAGAAGACCCTCACAGGAAAGTCTTGAGAAATGAGAAAGGACATTTAGGGCTGTGGGCCCAACCTGAGACGCTGCTGCTGGGATGGCCGTGAAGAGCGGCAAGACCAGTGTGACACCAGCACTGAGTCCTGCCAGACACTGGGCGTGGTGACAAATTAGCACCACTCAGAGTCCTGTGAAACTCAGAAAAGAAGAGTTCACCAGGTATGGTGAGAATAGCAGCAGGAGGCGGGAGCCTGAAGCTTTGGTTGGGGCAGCCATCTCTCCTGGGGGCCTCCTGGGGAAGCTGTGGCGGGCCAGGCCTTCTAGAACAGCCAGAGCCATGCTGGGCCTTTCCATGGCCAGAATCACCCCCCTCCAGCCCAGGACACGCTCCTGAGCACCGGCTCTGCCCCTCAAACTCAACTCTGGACCTGCGGTGTAGCACACATTAAGCATTCAATAATCGCTGTGAATAAAAAAGTCACAGAAGTGTTGAATGCCACCCTCCCTTCAGTGTCACGGACAATCTCTGGAAGGCAGGCTCCTGAGACCTTGCGGTGGGGACTCAGATTTCCCAACCACTGCAGCAGGTGGGAAGCACGCGCTGCTGTTATCTCCACCACTTGCAACCACAAAGACTTCTCCGGGCCTTCCCTATCACGCACCACACAAGGCCACCTCATCTGACATCTCATCGTGTCAGATAGCTATGAGACTGCACACAGCACAGGAAGGAAACTGTAGTAACCATGAAACCGCTTTGATGATTTTCTCTCCAATTAAAGCACAAGCAAGTAACAGGTACATCATTTAGAGAACTTAACCACTTTTGTAACAGCTGCCAATACATAATAAAGTTGTGGTAGTAGTCTAACTTTCTTCATACTCTTTCCCTGTAATTTTTGGAGTTTGTTTTTTTGTTGTTGTTTGTTTTTGGTACTGAGGACTGAACCCAGGGGCTTTCTACCTCCATACTACCCCCCCCCGTGCTTTATTTTATTTTTTTGTTTTGAAACAGGGTCTGCCTTGGTTGATGAGAATCTCGCTAAGTTGCTCTGGCTGGCCTCAAACCTGCAATCTTCCTGTCTTAGCCTCCCAGGTACTGGGATTATAGGTGTATACGACCACGCTGGTATTTATTTTTATTTGGAAACAGGGTCTCACTGAGAGCCTGGCTACATTGCTGAGGCTGTGCTCGAGCCTGTGCCCTCCTGTTTGCCTCCTAGGTGTTGGGTAACAGGCATGTGCCACTACATCTAGCTTCCCTCTAATTTTGCAGAACAGAGATAGTCCTTTAAAGTTATCTGCGAAATGAATTTCTATATATCTACTCTCTTCTACCTACCTCCACTAGAAAATTAGTAGCTATGCTCCCACCGGGTGGAGGGTGTTAGCTTAACAACAACCATAATTAAGAAAACAAGAAGCCAGGCATGGTAATCTAAGTACTGTAATCCCAGTACTTGGGAGGAAGATCGCAGGTTCAAGGACAGCCTCAGCAAGTAGTGAGGCTCTCAGCAACCTAGTGAGACCCTGTTTTATTTTATTTTATTTTTTTCAGTACTGGGGATTGAACTCAGGGGCATTCTACCTCCAAGCTATACCCCCAGCCCTATTTTTTTTTTATTCTTTATTTTGAAACCGAGTCTCACCAAGTTGTGGAGTGCCTCACTAGGTAGCTGAGGCTGGCCTCGAAGCCGGATCCTCCGGTCTCAGCCTCCCGAATGCTGGGATTACAAGCGTGCGCCACCACACCTGGCTGAGACCCTGTTTTAAAAAAAAAAAAAGGGGGGAAGCCGGGTGTGGTGGTGCACGCTTGTAATCCCAGCATTCGGGAGTCTGAGACCGGAGGATCCGGGTTCACGGCCAGCCTCAGCTACCTAGTGAGGCCCTCTGCAACTTAGTGAGACTCGGTTTCAAAATAAAGAATAAAAAATAGGGCTGGGGGTATAGCTTGGAGGTAGAATGCCCCTGAGTTCAATCCCCAGTAACGCAAAAAAAAAAAAAAAAAAAAAAAAAAAAAAAAAAGAAAAAGAAAAAAGGGGACCTGGGGGTGTAGTAGCTCAGAGGTAGAAGGCCCCTGGGTTCAATCCCCAGTACCACAAAAACAAACAAACCAATCAACAAAGAAACCCAAAATAGTATTTAAGTGAAAAACGCACAACAGTTTAGCCATTCTTGCTATATGTGCAATCATGGTCTATAAGGGAGAAAACTGACTTTGCTGTGGCAACCGAGGGAGATACGGCTAAGGTCTTAGAAAACTCAGACACTGTTAAAATGTGGTTTGTATACTAACGTATGAAGCCATCCAATTATTTTATTCCAATGGTCTGAAAGACCACATAAAAACAGGTATCTTGTTGTTTTGTGGTGCTGGGGATTGAACCCAGGGTCTTGTACATGCCAGGCAAACGCACCATCACACAGCTACATCCCCAGCCCTGACCACCCAGACCACATGATAATGGTTTTAACAATGTTTTCAGTGGGGCGTGGTGGCGCACGCTTGTAATCCCAGCATTCAGGAGACTGAGACCGGAGGATCCGGGTTCCCAGCCAGCCTCAGCTACCTAGTGAGACACTCCGCAACTTAGTGAGACCCAGTTTCAAAATAAAGAATAAAAAGTAGGGCTGGGGGTATAGCTCAGAGGTAGAATGCTCCTGAGTTCAATCCCCAGTACCGCAAAAAAACCCCAAAAAAACAAAAAAACAATGTTTTCCTTTTTGCGTTTTCTAATTTTTCCTAAACTGAACATGCATTACTTTTATAATGAGGAAAAGTATGTACGTATGTATGTATGTATTTATTGTGTGTGTGTGTGTGTAGCACTGGAGGCTGAATGCAAGGGCATTTTCCGACTTACCTACACCTCCAGCCCTTTTTATTTAGTTTATTTATTTTGTGGTGCTGGGATTGAACCCAGGGGCATTCTAATTCCAAGTTACACCCCCAGCCAGCCCTATTTTGTTTTTATTTTGAAACAGGGTCTTGGTTAAGTTGATGAGAGTCTCACTACTTGCTGAGGCTGTCCTCAAACCTGCAATCGTGCTGTCTCAGCCTCCCAAGTACTGAGATTATAGGCGTGTGCCGCTGTGCTTGGCTGAGAAAAATTAGTTAAAAGCACTAAATTGCCAGGCATGGTGGCACATACTTGTGCTTGGAGGCTGAGATAGGAAGATCGCAGGTTCGCAGCCAACCTCAGCTATTTAGTGAGGCCCTCCGCACCTTAGACCCTGTTTCAAAATTAAAAATAAGTCTGCGGGTATAGTTTGGAGGTAGAATGCCACTAGGTTCAATCCTCAGTACCACAAAAATAATAAATAAAATAAAATAAAAATAATAAAAAAAAGCTCTAAATCACTAAATGCTTCATTATCCAGATCCACATCTACCTGTTCCTTAATAACATCAGAATGAAGCTCTTGTGTCTTCAAAAGAAGGTAAGAAAGGCTGGCTGGGAAGGCCCTGTGCAGCAGCCTCCTTGGCCACCCTAGAATTGAACCCACGAGTTTCCCTTTCATATTGCTCTTTTCAGCTTTACCAAGCTCACCTGACAGCAACTCCCTTCTCACAGAAGCAAGCCATTCTTCTGTCTGCACCATACACATAGCCTGAAGGTAAAGTCCTTTTATACATGAAACAAGTTTCATGGCGTGGAATTTCCCACTTGTCACATCATGTTGGGGCTCAAAAAGTTTTGGATTTTGGAGCATTACAGATTTTGGAGGAGGGATGCTCAAGCTGTATATATAAACACACGCACATAGAGTTCAACCATTTGTCACTATCATGACAACTGCCCCTCTGGACAAGCCTTGGTCACTTCTTGCTTGGATCACTGTGACAGTCCTCTAACTGGTCTCCCAGCTCTCTCTTGCTCCACTCCCAGACTAGCCTCAGTGCAGCAGCCAGAAAGACCCTCAAGTCCCAAGTCCAGGCACAGAAGTCCTCTGCTCCCCACGCAGTGAGAACAGACCTCCAGCGACTCTCGGGGCACGGCCAGTCGTGGGCTCCGGGCTCTCTGTGCTCTTGCCCTTGCTCACACCACCACAGCGTCCTGCTGTCCCTCTGGTTGCTCCCTCTGCCTGGGGTGCTCTTCCTTCAACCAGCACCTTCCTCCCATCTGCCAGGCCTGTAACGGGTGCTGTAAGATCAGGCCGAGGTCCCCGCCACCCACAGACTAATGCGCACTCCCTGTTACACAGTTGGCAGCCAAGACAACGCCCAGCAGTCTCTCTGGATAGTATCTGCCCTCTGCAGAACTGCTTCGATCAACATCAGGCCCCTTCCCTGGACAGCCTACATCCAGAGACTGTGGGTGTGGGTGCATGAAGGCCGGCGCCTCTCTCCAGGTCAGGACGTCTATGAAGGGCTCTCCCAGCTCCAGAGCTCCACACAGTCAACCGTGGCTCTGCTCTGCCTGCACCGCAGCTGACCCTTTCCCTCATTCCTATCAGGTGTGGTTCCCAAAAGTGCTCCTTGCTAATCCTCCTGCATGTGAAATTCTGCAGCTCAGAGCTGAGTCCTGGGACAAGGCTCACCTGAAGCATCCTGTTTAGAGTTCTCCACCCCACCTCCAGCTCAGCATTCCTAGTCTCCATGTCTGCTCTCTTTCTCTCTACACTCACCCGCCGGGTGCTCTCCAGTGGCTCTTCTTTGGGACGTCTGCTGTGTCTCCTCAGTAGGCTCCCTTCCTACCTCCTCTCTTCTCTTTCTTCTTTCTCTCCCTTCGTCCTTGTTTTGTTTTGGTGGTGCTGGGAGTGGAACCCTGGGGCATTCTACCTCTGCTTAGCAGCAGCTCGCAACACTCCATCCCCACATCTATCCAACTAGAAATGTCTCCAAGTTTATCTCCCAACCACTGCAATCACCTATCACCATTCGGATGCCCTCCCAGCCCAGACCGACACAGGACTGCAGTGCCCGCCAGCGGCAGGGCCAGCCCTCACCACACGGCTCCCACTCAGGGCCAGCCCTCACCACACGGCTCCCACTCAGCTGCACTTCCCAGTAAGCTGGCTGGTCTAAGGTCTTAAAATCCTTTTTGGAATGACACTGGGTAAGAGAAAAAAAAAAAAATTGGAGAAAAAAATACACCATAAACAATGTGATTAACTGGCAAACTATCTTATTATTAAAAATTTGCCAAATACCTTGAACAACACTGCCATGAAAGTATGAACCAGAGGCCAAAAATGGGTAAGAGTTCTTTTAGTCTTGGATCTCCTGGTTAGAATAGGCTTCACTGAAGAGTTAAGCAAAAACACAGACTGCCCACGAGTAAGAGTTTCAAAAAAACTTTCAGAAGCAAAGGCCCAGGGATAGGAAGAGCCATGAATTTCAATAAAATTTTCTAAATATACAAACTATGTTTTTCTACAAATCTTAAAACAAAAACCTCATTGTTTCTACTTCCTGACCAATATATGATATTAACCTAACTTAGAAATGAAGCTTATTTTGGCTAAACCTAAAGTTCAGAATACTATATCCAAGAACAGAGTAAAATGTGTGTTAGTGTGAATAGTGCGAATAGTGTCTGGCATATAACTTATATGTAAATGATAAATAATATTAGCTGTTATCTTATAGCTTAAGACAGTCTTTTACATTTGGGTACAGGGTGAAATCAAAGAGAAGATTCTTTATATAATTTTACCAAAGCCTAGAAGTAGAGTCACAAACCCAAGAATCCCTAACTAATAAATGATGACTTTTTTTTTTTTTTTGGTACAGGGGAGGTCTTACTAAATTGCTGAGACTGGCTTTGAACCTATGATCCTATCTCAGCCTCCCAATTACTGGGATTACAGGTGTGCTGTGCCACTATACCCAGCAACAATGACACCCAGTCTGATTCCACATCCAAGATTTCTCTGCAATAAGACAACATCGAGATTTATTAATATACTGGTACCCTAGACCAGAATGTCTCAGCTGGGTGTAATGTTGCCTACCTGTGGACATCGGCAGTGTCTAGAGATATTTTGGACTGGGTGGTGGGGGTGGGTACCCCTGTCGTCTAGTGGACAGAAGTCAGGGATGCTGCTCAGCATGGAACCACACACAGGACAGTCCCCACAAAAGTTATATGGCCCCAAAATGTCAACAGTGTTGTGGTTGAGAAATCCTACCTTAGAGGTTTCTCTACTATCAGCCAGGAAAATGAAAAACAAAGTATACCTACACCCCGAGGTAGGGCAAACACTTGTCCCTCTGCTTTTAACCTCCCCTTTTCTAGCTGCACTTTGGTCTGAAGGGATCCTCTGCCACCCCAGGGGGAATGAATATTGAGCTCTTTTTTTCTTTCCCCTTAGAGTTTCAGACAACAGAAGAAAGTACGTTCACGCTGCACAATGAGACAGGCAACATGAACACAGAATAAGGAAGCCAGAAAGTGCAGTGATGTGCTCTCCAAAGCAAGGCCTATCACTGAGCCTCTGGGTGGAAGAGCACTCCCACTGCTCACCGACATTACTCACAGTCCTGCTCAGCAGCAATACAGACCAATGTCATTTCCTCCACAAGAGCGGCAATTTACCCCTGGTAGTCCTCCTGACCATTCTTTTTTATTTTTTATTTTTTGAGGTACTGGGGATTGAACCTAGGGGCATTCTACCTCCGAGCTATACCCCCAGCCCTATTTTTTATTCTTTATTTTGAAACCAGGTCTCACTAAGTTGCGGAGTGTCTCACTAGGTAGCAGAGGCTGGCTGTGAACCTGGATTCTCGGGTCTCAGCCTCCCAAATGCTGGGATTACAAGCATGCACCACCATGCCCAGCTTCCTCCTGACCATTCTATGAGGTTGATTTTAGAATTGTAATAGAAAGGAAATTTGACAAAGGCCACGTTTAAAAGAAGTTAAATTCCGAGCCGGGCGTGGTGGCGCACGCTTGTAATCCCAGCATTCGGGAGGCTGAGACTGGAGGATCCGAGTTCGCGGCCAGCCTCAGCTACCTAGTGAGGCACCCCGCAACTTAGTGAGACTCGGTTTCAAAATAAAGAATAAAAAATAGGCCGGGCGTGGTGGCGCACGCTTGTAATCCCAGCATTCGGGAGGCTGAGACCGGAGGATCCGGGTTCGCGGCCAGCCTCAGCTACCTAGTG